>VZTF01001314.1:2305051-2330747 GCA_013397755.1 Cnemophilus loriae
CCCTCCCCCCCGTACTTTCTTGTTGCTGCAAACTTCTTTTTAATCAACTTTTTTGTTGGGCAGTATGACCATCGTTGGCTCAGAACTTGAGCAGCGCCCTTCCCCTTTCCTCTTGCCTTATCGATCCAAGAAGTTTAAGTGTGCTTCTCCCCCTTAGCTCTTTTGAGACATTTAACACTTCTGACCCTGGAAGTTTTGCTTTGGCAAATGCAGACTGCCAGGCTGTCCTGAAACATGCAGTGGAAGGCATACTGTGAGCGATTCATTGATTGGTTTGAAGTGATTCCCAGGAAAATTTTTAAAATCGGGTTTTTCATAGAGAATTACAGACGGTAGGAGGAGAAAAGTAACTGAGTTTCCCATCACCTCCCCATCTGATTCTTGAAGAACATGGTTTTGAAGAGGGCAAACATATTCTGATTCTGGCTGCAGAAAGATAAAAATGATTTTCTAGGATATGGCTGTGGCTGCATACCAGTTGTCATTCATATACAGCAGTTAATGCACATGGCAATCTACTTGCATACAGGAGACGGGCTGAAAGTACCTCTCTGGTTAAGGTAAAGCAGTGAACAGTAAAGTGAGACTCTGTGGAGCGCTGAATGCCTCATTAGGCCGTTCAGATGAGAAGTGTTTGCAGCATTTGTTTATCAGCGTTACAACATTATTACAAGTAATTATTTTGCTGTGTTTTGCTCCAAAACTGTGGCCCGTGTAACTCCTGTGGCAGTGGACTGCATCCTGGCTTCCAACTATTAAGTCATATTAAGGGATGGCAGTTGCATTCTGCAGCATAATGTTAAACCTGGGCGGGATTGAAGTGGTAAACACGGGAGAAACGCATGCCAGTCACCAGGAAAAGGTTACATCATTGCAAATTTCACGTCAGAAAAAAAGTGGCCCACCTGTGGAAGCGTTGGGGGGGGACAAAAAAGTAACTCTTTGAATATGGCGTTGTACTTATTAAAAAGACAATTTGCAGAGGGGCAGCCAGACTTTGACTGGTCCCTGGTACCAAAAGGTCTGCATCCTGGGTTAAAATGACACAGTGGTTTTAGTTATTAGTATTTATATTGTGGTTATGCTATATGCCACTGGTGTGGACTTAAGGTAGCCGCAATTACTGAGATTGTTTCTATTATATGGAAATTCTGTGGTCACAGTAGCACTGTCCGTGGGCTTTCTCTGAGTATTTTATATGGTCACTGTCAAACATTACTTTTAACTTAAATTTGCTGAAGATTTTCTGTGGTGATGTTTAGGTAGTAAGGAACTGGATCTTAAAGTATTGTAAGTAGGTGTATAGTGTTGTTTGCTGTGCTTTCAGTAGAGTAACATAGTAATTTTGTGGTTTGGATGCCAGAATTCCATAGATGACTGTCTTTTGTAGCAGTTAGGTGGTTCCTTTCTGTGCTAGTGTAGCAGATGAGCAAATCTTCACTTCATAAAGAGACAAGAAAGGGGACAAAGTAATTCCTAACTGAGAGGATCGACGTATATGTGCCCATATGAACTTACAGTCTGGCAGCTGGCATCAAGCTGACACTGAAATCTATCTCACCACCACTGTGCTCTTATGGAAAGAAGCATATCTGGTGGAAGATTATTCAAAATATTTGAATGAAGTTTATGGTTTTCATACTTACAGGAAAACCAGCATTTCTCATCCCGCAAGAATGTGTGTGTCTACTGTATGCAGCAGTTCCTTCAGGAGAACTCCTTGAAGCCTCTGAGAACTGAGTTGTCAGCCCTTCCCAGTTTACCTCCCACTTTGTCACGGTTTCCCGGTTGTGATTAGCAATAAGTGATCTGCACAGTGCACTTATGATGTCCCTGTGCAGTTGTAGTGAGGCAGCCCAACACCGTGCTTGCAGAGTGCCAGGAGTGAATAACTTCAAAATTTGACCTCAGTGTTCTGGCTTGGTATCATTTAGGTTCAAGAGACATGTCGAGAATGGAAAAAGTACTTATGGAGAATAATCCACATAATAGTACAGTTCTCCTCTCTGTAAAATTTTAGGAGTTCAAAACATACAGATAACTGCAGTTAGTTCTGGGTGCTGTGTCTTTGATTATGATTCATAAATCTCCAAAAATTAATTATGGATTAACACTGCTGTCAATACTAAATCTTTGTGTGTGGGATTAGTTATTAATATGACAGGCTGTGTTTAAACCTGGTCTATGTAGCGTGTATAAGTTTTTCTGTCCTTTTGCTTTTATTCCAAGAGAAGCTTTGTGTGTGAAACATGATGCATTCTTTCTGCAGGTTGTGTTTGCGGGAAATGAACAAGCAAATCATAAGAGATGTTTGAAATGTCCACCTTGTTCAGGGCAAGTGGAGTCAGCAAAATCGATCGTGTTTAATGAAACCCAGTTTTCATGGGGGCACGCTAATGGTGCACTTTTGTGTGGCTGGATGGACTGATGCAGCTTCTGGCACAGTCTGCCTGAGTCTTAAAGGAGTACAGCTTGGGCAGGGCACAGCTGGCCTGAGGAATGGTAGGTGCATTTTCCAAACCCTGCTGGTCAAGGATTGTGCAGGTTTGGAGTTGGTGTAGTTCTGCTTATGGCTTCCTAGCCATTAATTTAATGGTTAAAAACTTGCAAGAAGGTGAGAGTGATTTAAGAGGGGAGGTCAGCCACACCTGAGTGGCTTAACATTGATGGCAAGAGATGATGGGCTGCACCAAAAGGGAGAAAGCAGACAGGCAGTTGGGATGAAACATGCTTATCAAATATTGAACTAGTGTTAAAAGGTGGGAAATGATTATAAAAATGATGTATCGAGCAAATATCGAAAGGAAGTAATTGTGCATCTTGTAACTTTGGTTTGATCTAGATGTAGCCAGACATGTTTCTGACTTTTTTTGTTGACTTTTGACTGTCAGCATAATCTCTTGTGCTTTGGTTTTTTTTGGGGGGGCTATTGTAAGCATTTTAACTTTTATCTTCTTCTTCTTGCAAGTAAAAACAGGTGTGCATAAGTAATGGGTAGACACAATTAAAAAATATAAATTTAATGTGATGTAAATGAGCATGGTAAGCAAGAATATGAAATAGGAAATCATAGATTTGCTGGAGTTGTTCAGTGTCATGTTCAGTCCCTAGAGGGATTGTTTGGTCTCCATGATAGTTCAGGCTGATGCCCTGCATATCATGAGCTTGTAGTGGTGTTCCTAGACCTTATATGTAACCCTCATTTTCTGGTTAAAATAAGTAAATTAACAGTTTTCCTGCTGAATCAAAAAGATTTTAGTAGAAGTCTCGAGACACCTTTCCCCTCCCTCACCAAATGCTGTAGGAGGTGAAGTTTTGTGGGGGTTTTGATGTTGCATGGAGCAATACTTCAACTGTTAATTTGAAAACTGCAGTGCACTAATATTTGTGAAAAGAAATTGTAATCTGCTCTTTGATAGTGTTAGAGGCTGTTGCTGATAAGAGACCAGAACTCCAGGAAAGTTGGCAGTGTGAGCAAAGGTAACAGGTGTCAGATGACCATATTCTCGTTTAATTTGTACACTGGGGGCTTAGGCCACCCAGACCTTAAAGCTCCATCTCTTTGGTAGGTCTGACATTCATCAGCAGGGAATTGTGAGGGGGGAAGGTAGTAGTCTAAGTGAATGTGTGTGTGAAGCTTGCTTTTTTTTTCTGTTTTTGATTTTATTCCCCCCAGTGCCAGCTAACAGGGATTATTTGCTTAAAAGTCAGTTCTCAGACAGATGGTTCTCTGCCAGGTACACAACGACAGCTTTGATGCAAGTTGTGTTCTGTAGAGCAAGCAGTTGCACAGTTCCTCTTGACTGTATCACTGGGGCATCGTTTGTAGAGCCTAATACATGGGTGGGTTGGTACGAAAATCTGCTGATTTTACTTGGACTTTGTATTGTTCTTGGCACATTCTCTCCTCGAGCCTGACCACTAAGTTTTTGCCGCGGGCTTAAATGAATCTGCCACAATGCCCATCAGAGACCCCTTTGGCAATACTCAAGGGCAGCGGTGGCTAAATTTAGCATAAAAAAGATTTAAAGTTCTTTTGTGTGTGTGTGTGGTTTTTTTTGTTTTTTTTTGGTTTTTTTTGTGTTTTTTTTTTTTTAGATTTGGATTTCATTTTGATATATGTGCAAATCTCAAGCCTTTTTAAGTAGAAAGAAATCTTACAGGCTATTTCCAGAATGCACAGGAATCCTCTCAACCCCAAAAAGGAACCAAAATGCCGAAAAAGTCCCTGTCACGCCTGCTGCTCAGACTAAACGAACCCCTGTCAGTTTAGTTCTAGCCAACACTCCCAGGATGATGTTTCTGGGCTCTGCATTCAGTATTGGCTGAGTAGTATTTCAGTGATTTACCTGAGGTCAGCCAGGATTCCGTGTGGCTCCTGGCGGTTTTCTCAAGCTGGCTCTTGACCTCGTTGCTGATGCTGGGCTCCCAACAGCAGCAGTGAAACCGAGCTGATGGGGAACATCATTCTGCTGAGGCTTGGTGAACAGCAGTTGGTGAACAGATGCTAATTTAAGGATGATAAGTACTGAAATGGGTCATGATTGCTTCATGTTTAGAAAGCTGCTGTGTGATCCTGCAAGTGTGGTGCTGGAAATGCTGGGCTATAGTGATTAATTCCCTCTGCTCATTATGGATATCTTTCTTTTAACCTCTTCCCTCCAAGTCACTCTGTGTTTTCAGCCTAATCAATGTTTTCCTGTCATTGCCTCATCTGTAAATGCAGGTGACTCTTGCACATTGCAAGAGAAGTTGCGTGGTGAAGGTGGAAACGAACCTTTGGAGCGAGCATGGCAGTGGCTGCGGAGGTGCCTTGCATGGGGACTTTGCTGTACAGCAGTGCTGTGCCCGAGGGGACCTGTGGCTTGCAAGGCAGGGAGCTGCACAAGCCCTGCCATGCCCTCCCTGCCAGGTCTTGCCTGTGTTCAGCCATCCGTGGAACGAGGGAGGAGGCTTGTCTTAGGAAGGCCTGAGAGCCACGCTGGGGCTGTACCCCTGTGATTTGAGCAAGCAGGCACTTGGGATTATTCAAAGCTAATAAAGAAGACTGAGTTCTGCAGTGTTTAAAAAGAATGTCTTGAGAAGTGGACAGCATGTAAGCCCTTCAGCTTTGAAGGTCCTTTCAGTAACGGATGTGTGTGGTACTGCTGAGGCTGGCTGGTGTGAGCAGCACCTAGCTCCGGCTGGATGGGATGCATCATGGCTTTCAGTTTGGCGTTATGTGGTTTCTCAGTGTTTCACTGTTACTTAACAGTGATCAAAGTGAAGTGTGTGTTTGTGGAAGAGTGGCTTGAGAGTGATTTCCCTTTGAGCAAAGTGCCATTCAGCTGCTGAGGGGAGGACTGTGGACGACCCTGTGAAAGCGGGGAGCACATTTGGGGAACAGTTCCTGGAGGCAGTCTGGGGTCTAGGGAGTTGTCAGCCTTTCTTGTCCTGGGCAATAGGCTTCCACCAGTGGGAAGCCATCTGATTCTCATAGCTTTTTACACTTTAACTTCGCTTATAAGAGTCACAGATGTTTTAGTTCTGTTATAAAAACACCACTGGAAGTAACACTTTCTCAGTTGTACCAGACTATGACATCTTTTGGTCGTGGCACATTTAATCTGGTAAAATAAGATGGAGTAAATGGAGGAGAAATGCTGGTGATCTTAGTTATACAGAATATGGTTCATGTAGCTTTAAAACAATTTCCTGGTTCTTCAAAGGAAAACAAACCTTTTCATCCAAATATAAATTGAATGGATAAAACATGCAACAATGCTGAACCAGTGCTTATGTAAATTGAAAATAAAGTGGAATTCTTCTAACATCAATCCAGAATATAGCACAGATGTTCTCACTCAGAAATATTTTCTGAGCAGTAAGAAAATAAAAAGTGAAGCAAAAAGTATTAAAAAATTCTGGAAGGTACTTTAGGGCATCTGTGCTTTATTTTTTTTCCTCCTTTTTATTATACATTATATATTTTCTTTGTTTCTTTGAGGTCATTTTGATGTAATGCTCAGCAAGTCTGGTACTGGAAAATGGATAAAAAACCACCAAAAACCAAAATGCCTTTGAGCTAAGTTACATAATCCAGTGGGGCTGTTTAAAAAACTGAGAAAGTAAAAAAGAAAACAGCGTCACAGACATACATAATACTTGTTGAAATGACTAATATTACTAGTGAAAGAGAAATGAGTCAAATTTTAAATTGGGGAAAAATAATTTTAAATTAAAAGCAAATATTAAGGCCTTTTTGTTTTTGAGAGAATCCCCTTGGTTTTACTTGTTACAGTACCTCAGCAGTGTCTGGGGTTTTTTTCCCTATGGGTATCCTTAGTTATTTTCTCAAGTTGGTCCCAGGTATTTGTTTAACTGGAAATAATTTTAATAACTATTTTGTTGCAGTATTTGTTTTTGTTATCTTTTTTTTTTTTTAATTTTTAAATCAGGTAGCAGGTACTTGTTAGTAACTTATTTTGTACTTCAGTTCCCTGTGGCAAAGTGATTCACGTTAATTACCTATTTAGTCCCAAAGGAAAGGAGAAATGCATTCCTACTTTCCTACTAAAACTCTAGGACTGCATCCCACGCCCTACATCTCAAGGTTGGGGTTTCTGGTGCAGGAGAAGAGGAATAAAGACCAAAAGAGTTTCTGTGCAAGAGGATGATCCTTGCTGCCCATGAGCAGAGATGAGCATCCCCTGGAGCTGGGCCCTGGGATGCTGCTGTGTTCCTGCCAGAGATTCTGGTGTTGGAGAAGTTGGCCAGTGTTGCCTCCTGAATCGTTGTGCCTCCAGCACAGGACTTCTGGTGACAGAAACAGGGCTGGCAGAAGGGAAATGACTGTGGGGAGAAGGATGGTCTTCTGTAGGGGTGGAAAAAAGGATGGGATGTCCTCGGAGTTCGGTGAAAGGAAATGCTTTTGAGGTAAAGATAGATAGATAGATATGACTTCTGTTGCTTTTTTTTTTTTTCCACGTGAGTGGGAAATGGGAGTTTGCATGGAAGTGAGACACTAATACAGACAAACAGAAAACACCAAAGATGGGAAGAAATGGGTTACCTTGGTGCCCTGGAGGCAGGTGGTCCATTTAGCAAGAGGATGAAAAATTGACCTCAGTGGCGCAACAGATGTCACCCAAAGGCTTTCTTTTTAAAATAAACCTGTGGAATTTATTATAGGAAGCTTTTCTTTCTGGGCAATAAGCTGAGTGAAAGTAGCGTATCCCTGATTTGGTAGGGAAAATAGACACTGTTTTGGAAAAGCAATGTCACATTTTTGGCCATACTCTCCACATTCTCTCATGCTCAGCCTGCTGCTGATGCAGTGAAATTATGAATTCGTTGCAGGAGGAGCAAGCTGGTATATCATTAGCAGTTTTCTTTTTAAGTGGCAGCATTTATAGGATTTTTTTTTTCCCGGGTGTGCATGTCTTTACAGACTCAGAATAGCAATTTAAAATGTTTCTGGTGTTGATGTTGTATTGCTAGAAAAAAAAGTTACGTGGGTATAAAGTATTTTAAATGGAGGTAGAACTTCTGGGAGTGCCTGTATGTTTGTGTGTGCACCCACTTAGGTGTTTTCATTTGTTTGAAGAAATGTAGCCACACTTACTAAATGGAAAAGTAGTTTCACCTTACCCCATCTTTTTTGCATGTGCTTTCAAAGTCGTTGAGTTACTCTATCTGCCCCCTAGGCAAAGGCCACATAATGTTTTTTTCTCCTCTGTTGAATGTCAGAAGCAATATCTTACTTGTGAGAACCTTGCAGCAATATACCTCTTTGTGCATAAAATGAACAACTTTGTTCCAAGCTCTTGAAGACCTGAACAGAAAGGAGCTGAATTCAATAAATATTGGAAAAAATTACTTCTGGGGATGCTGGAGTGTCTCTGAGACCACAGAGCTGAAAGTTTTGTTGCTATAACAACTTAAATGACAGTTGAAAAACCCCAATAAATTGGAAGCTTCAGAACCTGTTGCTTCTTTAATAAGCTGCTAAGTGAAATAACAAAACTTGATTTAATCTGACCTCTCCAAGAACCTGTTGGACCAAATGTTATTTGTGTTGTTTTGAGTGTGCATTTGTTTGTGCTGTCAGTTTGCCCCTCTGCCTTCCTGGGAAGACCCTGTGCCTTCAGCTGTGAGCACCAGGAAAGCAGCCAGCTACCAGCTACCAAAAGAAGAATTTAGGCAGCAGGGCTGTGGTGGCCGTCCATTCCTGGTAAATGAGCTCTGGCCTCAGCACTGTGTGCAGCCTGAAGAGGGAAGGGATTTTACTCACCTTGAATTTGTCTCTGGCAGTAGCAGGCTGCTGGAAGACTGCTAGCCTGAAGTGTTATGCTTTGCTAAAAGTTAAAAAGTATTGTGCAATTATAGTAATTTGGAGAGTATTACAATAGCAGGAGAGTAGTCATCTCTATACACCTCACTTATTCTGCTGGGTGTTTCTGGTTTTTATTACAGAGATGCGTGCTGGGCAAGAGAAGTAATGCTGCTGCTTTTGGAGGGAGATGAGGGGAGGTAGCCCAGCAATAGCTGTGGCTTTCCTGGAGTGGGGAAGCTGGCTTTGCAGGGCTCCTGCGAGGTGTGTGTGTGTGTGAGGGGGCTCAGTGCGAGGCAGCAGGTCAGGTTTGAATCAGGGTGAGGGTGTGCCCTGGGTTAATCCCTAAATGCTGACAAAGCTGATGCTTCTCTTGTGGCACTGTAGGAACGAGATGCCTGGGGATGGGGGAAAGGGAGAGACCCAGCACAGGAGACTCCTCCACCCTCACTCAGTCAAACTGAGTCCTGTCTTCTGGGCATGGTGCAAGTTCAGAGCATTTTTGCCAAATCCTGTATTGAACATTTTTTTTTTTATGTCATTAAGAATACTAATTTGAGAAGATAGGTTTGATGGTTTTTGCTCCTACTGAGTTTTTTTTAACAGCAGCCTTAATTGCTCTTTCTAGTTTTTCTTCAAATGAAAAATAACATAAATAAATGCCATCTGTAATAATTCTGGAAAATTTGAAGTCTGAACTAAGAAATCTCAAGAAAAAGTGGACTGGCTGAAATAAAGTAGAGCTTTTAAATTCAGAATACTGTGTTAGCATAGACTCTCTTTGTAAAAAGGCCAGTGAATGCGATTTTAAATGACTGTAACTGTATGCAAAATATTTGTATGTTTAAGAGCTTCCATTTGAAGAGAAAACCTATATTTTCTGGACTTAACTAACCTGGTCTTAAAAGAAAATGTTATGCTCTGTTTGTAAAACAGCATATTTAACTTGTGGTTATGTTAGGCAATGGAGTAGTCTCCTCACCCTGTACCCAGTGATCACTCAGGAACACAATGCTTTGGTAAACTAAACCCAGATGTTAATGTGTGTGAAATGTTACTGTAATCAGTGTCTTATAAATCTCTCCTTTATTAGTATAGCAGTTTGAAGTAATTTCCTGATGACCCTTTTGTTGCTTTGGCGTTTCCATAAAGTAGCTTTTGTTAGCTTGAAGCCCCTGCTAAACTGGAAGCCACAGGTAATGAATATCCTGTATTGTATCTTTTGGTGTTTATGAAATATTTAGTTGAAAAGGTTCCCGGTCCTTGCCCTGTCTCTGTGGAGGTAAGAAGTTTCTTTTGCTGGTGAAATTCCTTAGCTGAGGAATGGAAGCAGCAGTGAAGGGGAGCTAGCTTGTACGAAAAGCTAATTTGTGCTGAGTTAAATATTCTTTTGATATTTGAATATGAGGTAATTAGCTTGAATGTACTGCTGTTTGCCTTTTAGCATCTGGAAAAGTCGAAACAATCTGCTGAAGGGAACTGTATCCTATATCTACTTTGAAAATATTTTTTTTACAGTTTTCTATTTCAGACTTGACTAAATCTGCTTTTTGTGGTGGTATTTTCCCAGTGGCCAGTGACCTGTGGGAGAAGTGCTGAGCTAAATGGTTGAGGGAAGGTTTGGGCAATGCTCTAGTGTCATCCTGTGGGCTGTTCAGGGTGATAAGATAGATCCACAAAGTTGTCCCCTTTCTAGAAGTGCTTATGCATGCATGCTACTCTTCTCAATTAAAAAAAAGTCTCAGTATTTACCATAGCCATCCACTGTACTTGAGTCCAGTTTGTATGAAATGGTCTATTTTATTCTAAATTACCTCCATTTCATAGTTCAGCACTTGCTTGGTCTCATATCACAACAAAATAAAAAGAAGGCTTTTTAAATTTGCTTTATGTGAAAGTTATTAAAGTATTTGGAATCTGGAAATCATAATAGCTAATTTTGTAAAATGTATGTCTTGTTTTCATAGAATCATGGAGTGGTTTGGGTTGGAAGGGACTTTAAACATCACCTGCTTCCAATCCCCTTGTCATGGGCAAGGACACCTTCCATTAGACCATGGTACTCAAGGCCTGATCCAACCTGGCCTTAGACACTTCCAAGGGCACCTGCAGCTTCTCTGGGCAGCAGAGAAGTTGCAGATTTTATGGGTTTTACGGGTGGTCTGTGTTACCCTTTATAAGACCATGTATTATGTCCGTGATTAGACAATGTGTAAAGACTGCTTTAACTCTAGCAGCCTTCACAAGTTGCTTCTGATTCAGTGAGCCAGTGTTTTGTTGCCTTCTGAAAGACTTTGTTTCCAAAGGTTGATGGATGCCAGAGACATGATGAATAGAGAGAATTAAGACACAATGAGTCCACATTTTTTTCTTGATCACTCTTGGGGATTAAAGTTGTGTGTGATACTGAAATAAGAAAGAATAGTTTTTCTGTAATTAATTAGTGTTTTAGAAACATGATGTTTATCATCCAGAATATTCCTGTCACTTTTTTCAAAAAGTGCACTGTTCCTTCTGAAATTAAGTGCAGAGTGTGATAATTCACTTGGTGTTTTGTGTTACTCTTCAGTGTAAGGCAGAAGCTGAGGAAGGAAGGAAGAGATCCTAATAGGAAGCAGAGATCCTAATTCAGTTTATAATCAACAGCCCTTTGCAGCCTGCCTTTCACCTGATGGGCTGGTTGGGAAGCCAGCCTTTGAGGAAGACCACGTGGCTTTGGATTTGTACACTGTGCCTAAATACAATAAATAAGAGGGTCGATTCTTTACAATTGCAAATTGTGCATTTCTCGGCATGAACAGCGAATCGGAGACAGCCTGGTGCTGCTCACTTGCTTTGCCGAGAGGGAGGGGCTGTAAAATCAAACATTGGGCTCAAAGATGATAAGGTTTATCTATTTTGACTTTGTGGCTCCCCTCTCCCTCTCTCTAAGTAAGTCGGACTACAAATACAGCATGATATGTACAAGCAAAGCTGTGGAGTCCTCCCCCCCACTGCTTGCATCTTTATATATAGTTCATTCTGCAGATCAGGCTGTCACACCTGCTACCAGCCTGCTTCCGAGAGCAGATTGCAGCCTCGCAATTTTAAGTGCTCCTAACATATGTTGGTGACACACCAGCAGCAGGACAAGGCTTTTAGCGTCGATGGGCTCTGCTGGTTTGGGAATGTTGTTAAATGAACAAGGGAGAAACAAAATAACAGAGTAATTTTGAAAAAAAAAGTAAGTTAAATATGCAGAAGGATAAAGTGAACTAATATAATTTGCCACTTTGTTTTTTTTTTTTTGAAGCGTGGATTTTTAATGCATATTAGGCTTGGTATAGAACTCCACTAATAAAACTTTCCCCATTTGTGTCATGACTTACACTGTTGCCCTGGTCATTGCCATGTTGTTGAATTTCCACATCCATATCCAGACTCACTGGTACTAGGTTGTACTTGCTGTGTGCCATTGCAGGCACCAGCTCTGTTACTGCAAGATGAGCAGAGGATCTGATTTGCTACGTGGTTGGGCTGCCATGCTATATTCCTCACTAGGAGATGAATAGTTTTTATAACTTGCTTTCATTATAGAATGAACTACTTCAAATTGCCTAATTTTTAACATGGAGGTAAGGTTATGCATACAGATTGTGCAAGTTGTTAGAAAAGACCGAACATTTTGTGTAACACAGTTACAGGATTCACTAACTCAGCTATAATTCAGAAGTCAGAGTGTCTTCAGAGAAGTTTAATGTGGCTTCAGTAATATATTGTAAAAAAATGAGAGGTACTTTTCATGAAAACTATTGCTTACTCCATTTTAGCAAGTTTCCTAGTACACGGGAGCCTGAGTTATAGAAAGAGATGTATGTAGAAGTGAACAGGAGAGACTAAAAATGCTGTGGTTCAGATTTAAGAAACAGCTACAGTGTCTTTTGGTTCCTTTCAGAAGCACTGGCTGAATCTTGTGGTGACGATACAGGAAATATCTGGTTAGTTTTGCTTCCCCGATGCTGTGATTTGAGAAGGAAAATGTATATATCAATGCCCTGCTTCTTCCGGTGTGAAAGAGTGGCACAGAGTAGGAATGGATTCTTTTTTTATCACTGCTTCCCAAACATAGGCCTGCATTAACTGGGAAGCTGTGTAGGTTTATTCCAGACACAGATGATGGAGTATGGGATTGCTCACCTGGGAGCAGCATTGTATATTCCCGTGGCTCATTCTCTGCAAGGACCTCATTAACTGCATTTCACAACAGCACAATGTTAATTGCAGCAAGTGAGTACTGGCATAAAGTCCTTCTGTGGTTTTTCTCTGCATCTTTCTTTGACCTTAGGAAAGAGAAAAATACTTTGCTGTACTGGTTGCCTGTGCTGCAGCAAAACTGTGGTGCACTCATCAGTTGTAACAGCATGCAGCACCTAAACTATTTGCAAGGAGATGGCTCTTCAGCACCTACTCCTCTTAACGGGAGGAGAAAACTCTTAACAGTTTTCTTCTTTGCTTTGCCACCTTCCCCTTCAAAAACAAAATCATCAAACGAATGTCGTAGCATGAGATTGGCAAGTATGGATTTACCCCGCTGGGTGCATAGAGAAAGAAGGCACAGGCTGATCCAGGACCACACAAGCAGTTTGGAACCAAGGTCGAAATAAAGTGCTAACCTGCTGACTCCTTAATTGCAAGAGTATCTTTCCTCTCTAGTGAGGATGTGGTAAAATATTGCTGTACTTAGTCCTTCTCCTCTCCTGTAGCTCAGACACTGTATGAAAAGACACACCAAGCTTCTCTAAAAACAGAGTAGCTTGTGCTAATTGGATGTTGAAAAGAAAGTCTCTTCATTTTAGAAAACTGTGGAGTCCGTCATGTTAAACTGCTTAATAATGTCTGTTTCTTAAGTAATTTTTTTTCGACTTGAGTTGAAACTTTCATATAGTATCTGTCCTTGACAGTGTAGGATGCTGATTCCAGTATTGTTTAAGTGTTTGTAACTTAGAACGAAAGTAAAGGAAATGCTTATGTTTGACTTCAGTATAGTTGTCTAAAGGGATTTATGAACAGTGATTTTTTTTTTTCAAATTTAAGTGGCACTCCTCCACCAGAAGAGATCTGTCAGTGATATATTTGGTTTAAATATGAGAAAACTGGGGAGAATGGAGAATATTAATCCATGATAGTAGAATTTACATCTGTTTTTCAATCTTTTTTCCTCATTAAAATTCTGTAATACTCTCCTAATACAGAAGTGCTTGTAAATAAAGTGGACATGGCCAAAAATCTGGGTAGTTGGTGAGTGCGCTAGTAGTGTTCAGCTGATGCTGGCAAGAAAGAACCGTCTTCATGCTTATGCATTTTTTTTTTTAGATTAATAGGGTTAATTGCCTTGGTCTCAATTTAGCTTGTAGGCTGTTGTGCTACAGATACTAATTTAAAAGGAACTCAGCCTACCAAAACTTTTTAATCCCTTCTGCATACAGTGCTGAAGAAAGCATGTTTTCTCCTTGTTAGGTGTACGCAGTCGTGATTATAATGTCGTATTGAGGATCTCTATATTAGGAGTAAGGAAATGTGCAGGGCTGCAGGAGTGCCACAGACAGCAAACGGGAGTGCTTGTTATCGTACAAATTAAATAGCAATAACACTACTAAATCCTGAAAACCGGGGTTTTGCAAATTATAATTCCACCCTAAACCAGTTCTTTTGAGATGACTGGTTTGACTTTAGTGAGTGGTTTAGTATTTTAAAACACATGCTACAGCATTACTGCCCTTTATTAGTACTGCTTTTGTTGAAGCCTTCAGGTTTTTTTAACAGCTGTAATAGTCATTGTGTTATCTCCAGCATTCTGCAAAAATGTGGCTGGTGGACTATGCAACTGGGGGCATTTATGAAATAATTTTAGATGACATTATAACTATTGTTCATCTTTTTCCTCTAGAATTTGTATTTTCAAGTGACTCTGTACAGCTTTGATAAACATACTGTTATTAGGCATGGGTAGCCTGAGAAGTTTCGATGAAATCTTGTAGAATGTATCTCTTAATGATTTACATTAATTATTTTGTGTTTCTTCCTTGTTTTGGCATATCCCTCTTACTTTAGACATCTCACTCCAATAGAAAGCCCCTGAGAAAAGAAAAGCTGCTTGTATTTAGATTTAACTGTCCTGAAGGTAACAGTGCTGATGCTTTGCTTCCTTTGTTGCCTTTGGAAACAACTATTCCTGACCTGTTCAATGACATCTCTGTTCCTGGCTTTTTCAGAAAAATTCATTCTGTCCTACTACATTCTAGCTTCTGTTGTTTTCTTCTGGTGTTGTTTCTGATTCTTGCAATTGATTTTTGCACAACAATGTCCCCTTCTCTTGAATGTACTGCATGTACATCAAAGATTCCAGTTTAGAAGGTTCCAGTTTAGAACGGTTCATCCTCGTGCATTTCTGAGTTATATAACGATGCTATGGAAAGAAAAAATGATACTTTGGAAACTAGTACTGTATATATTTTATTTTATTTTTAGGCTGTCCGCTAGCTGTGTTTTAGGCTGTCTTGGAGCTTCTTTTTTTTTCTGTTTTAAACTCAGGCTATTCCCTATAGAACAGTAATCAAAGAATTCTGTATTGTCCTATTAATCTTGCTCATTACCTGATTAGATGAGTTGTTCCCTAAGGCATGCCATGGCAAACAGAAGGGGTGGCCAGTGTGCAGGAATGATCACAGCAGCATGCTTTCGCTCCGGACTCTCTCCTGCACTGTCCTCATACGCCTGAGCTCGCCCTGTGAGGAGGATTCAGATGGACAGATTTTTAAGCTACCAGCAATACTGCCATGGGAATCCTGCAAATGCTACTGAGTCAGGACTTTTAACAAAAAGTTGAGTTTTATTGAAAGCAATTGAGTTGCAATGCGTGGTGATGAATGGATGTATGGTGGTAGGGCTCTGCCAATTCAGATGTTGCTTTCTTTGTTTGCCCTGTACTTTGTAAGTGGGATATGTTTCTAGATGAAGATTGTCCTGATAATGACTTAAAAGGATATTTCTGTTTCTGTTCTATCCCAGGTTGTGTTTATATTGAATTTGTACACCATTAAATAACTTTAAAATGTTTATTTAACAACTAGTGACCTTTTTTCATGTAAACACTTTTATTTAATGTTAAGAGGGTGTATAGTCAGCATTTAATCAACAACAGACAGAAAATGCATTGGATGAGCTTATTGCCAAGCAGGCTGGATATAGAAATCAATATTGGAAAAAAACCTCTGAACTGAGCAATGTGAAGTAGAGGAAATCATTTAGTTAAAAATTGAAATGGATAATTGTCTGTATTATATATCTATATACGTTTCACTGAGGTACAAAGCCTGTAAAATCAGGTGTGTTCACTGATTTACAGATTGCTCAAACATGACTGTGATCTGAGTCAATTGAACTTATTTCCTAGGAGAAAGTAGCATATCCTGAGGATCAGAAACCCTGAAGGACACTTCTTTTTTGAATCTTATGTTTCCAGGTGTAAAGGGAAATGTTCTCATTTTTCTCCATCTACTCTTTTTTATATTTTCCCCCCCTTCATCTGGAATTGATTGTAGCAGTGGGCAGACTGTGCTTTCACAAACCAAGCACGCTTCCATACAATTGTGCTATTTGCTTGCTGCTTTATCAGTCCAGGGCAAACTGTTTAATCGATTTTTTTATGGTACCTCCTTTTTATTACACTTGCACAGAGCATGGGCATGGTTGTTAACATTCAGCTGTACTCTGTACAAAAGAATAAATAGGAGTCATCTCAGCTCTACTGGCTACTGAAATACCTGATCTGTTTTTCTGTTTTAAAAAGCTTATTCACGTTTTTCTCTGTATCTCATCTACAAAGCATAAACACTTTGCAAACATGCTGTAGTTCATGCTGTATGAATCAGTGGAGAAAACAGTCTGCTACGTGTCTGGAATTTGATATTTACCTATGAAATCTGAAAAGTAGAGCATCTGAAAAAGAAAATTGTCTCAGCCTTTCTTTTGCTGTACTCTGTGAGAATGCCACACTTAGTAAATATATTTTTGAGTCTTGGAATGAGCATATATGGTATCAGGCCCCTCAGGGTAATGACTACTTTGTTGTGGTGTGTTATGTGATCAGGTTTGGTTTGGTTAGAAACTGTAGACTTACCCTGAAATCAGCAGAACTGTGTCCAGGCAAAGGGATCTGCCAGTACAGCTACTTGTAAAATTCTGGAGGTAAAATCTTAAGTGATGCCCATTTAGCACTTTGTGTCTTGCAGCTTTTTCAGGTAGCAGCCCTGCAGCTGGATACATATTGTGTCATGAAATCTGTGCAGTACGGCTCCCCACCATGAGCAGGGGTGGTCTTGTTCCCAAGGGTGACCCCATACAATTCCCAGCTCTGATCGAGGCTGGTGCTTTGGGTGTGACTAGATCACTGGGGATTACAGCAGGCAATGAGGGTGGGAAGGAGGGAAGGCAGAAGGGTGTATTTGTGTTGGGCAGTTTGTGTCTGTAAGCCTGCTCTTTGGAAGTGGTGAATGTCACCGGTGTCACTTGCTTGGGTCCCTGTGCAGTAGCAGTCGTGGAGGGAATTGCTCCATGGGTGATTGTGACACCCAGGGACAGAGGGAACTGCTGTGTTATCCTGACTGTGTCATTACCCTTCCCAAAGTTGCCATGAATGACTGATGTGCCTGAGTGAGTGACAGCCCCTCCTGATCACCTGTCAAAGAGGTTCCTAGGGTTGGCTCTGCTTGGCTTTGAAGGACCTCAAGTGAAGCTGATGCCAGTGCATTTATAGGTAAATGCCCTGCTGAGTGATTCTCTTGCTATTAAGTGTGTGCACTGTAGTTTCAGTCTGAATATAGAATATGGCTTTTCAGCCTTGTATGTTGAAGCTGATGTGGTGGGTCTTTTCTCTCTCTTCAGGAGTAGAATATGTTTGAATTTTTCTGGTGGCATTGAAGATCCCCATGAATCAAATTCTGCTTTACCTATGGATAATTGCAGGCTCTGTGACGACAATCATCCTTCCTGTTCTGGATAAATATTTTGAACTAAAAAAAAAAAATTGACATGGAAAACGGAAGGGAAAAAGGGTAAAGTAGTAAGAGACTACATTTGATCTTGCAATAGTTTATCTTCTGGATAACCACAGGATTGAATTTCATTGGATTTCAGTTACAAGAACAGAACCCATAATTAAAGAGTTAAGTGAGTATCCTGCGAGTCAGGTTACTGACATTTTGAGGAGTTACTTAAGTTAGCTTAATTTTTGTTCAGAGGTGGAACTTTTATGGGTTTGTATTTATTTTGGTATTTCTTTTATTGTCACTCTCACACTTGCACACACAGAGATTGTTCTGAAGTAGAGTTTAGTTGCTGTTTTATCAAGAAAGAATTTGGGTTTTATCCTCAAAACCCCCCAAAGTTTCCAGAATGTGTTTGGAGTGGCCTCCTGAAATGCTTTGTTGTGACAGAGAACCTCTACATGGGTAGCATTTCTCTTGAGTGGGAGTATGCAGAAGTACTCAGTTATTCAGAAGCCCCTCTGCTCCACTGTAGTAGTTTGGTATGAGCATGAAGTTTCACTTTGGGGTGTTCTGACATCAGTTGCTGTAGGTAGCCTGCTTCCCCTCATGGGCAAAGGTTGAGATTTCAGCTGTCTGGCAGTCTGAGGAATGTGGTTCCCAAGTGAGGGGGCTGCTCTTCAGTTGCTGATAAATTGCATGAGTGTAAGGATCTGCTGGATTCCTTTTTAGCAAAAGAAAACCACAATGATGTAAACCAGTAACTTACCTTCACAGTTTTGTTTTCTGCAGTTCTGCTGAACCCTGTTCATGCTCCTGAGCAATGCATGTGCTTTCTTTGTGTCTTTACCCTTGTGGCTTAGGGCTTACAAACATTAAAACTCTTTGAGAGTAGCCCATTCACTGGTGAATGGTGTTAGTGATTCAGATACCTATTTTCAAGGGCAAAAGAAATAACAGAAAATCTGAGCATGATTTTTTTGTTGTTTGGCAATCGTTTTTCACACAAGAAATGACACCTTTTTTAGCATTCACAAGCCCAAAAATGTAATAGAACAAGCTTTGACATCATTTATTGTAATCTAGTAGTGTCATATCTCATGGTCTTTACTACGCACTGCTAGTTAAAGGTGTCTCTTTGCAATTGGAAGGAACAGGAAATGGAACAGTGAACCAGCTGGGATGACAGCTGAGTCAGGCAGCTGCCCTGCTCATGCGATGGAGTGTGTGTGTGGACTCTGAGCACAGCAAGGCTGCATTGAAGCTTCAGGTGTGTATTGAGAGAATATGTTGAACTTACATACTAAGGTGGGAGTGTGTACCAAGGTGTCTGTGAGGAAGAACACAAAGGTCACATTTGTGTGTCTAAGGAGAATAAAGATGTTGAATTTTTCATTGAAAAGGCTTGTACCTGTCAGGGTTTAGCCACAGAGAGTATTTGCCACTACGAGAATTAATGTCAGAGTGTTTGAGAACTGTTGCACATCACTAGATGTGTATGCTGCTATCTCCAAAACCCTTACCCTTGGTTTTGTTTCATATTCCATGCTGAGAATTAAAACCCAGTTTGGGAGAGTTACCCAAGTTGGTCTGTGTAACTGTTAGCTTCTTGTGGATGGTTTAGGAGACTTCTGTAGCACAATTTCTTGTATTAAATGCTGTTGTTTTACATAGAGACTATGCACAAATCTCTAATTGCAGCTGTTATTGATACTACAAATTGACATCCTCATAATTAGATAGGTTATCTTCATCTCCCTCACCTCAGTTAAGTTTGATGTGTAAGGCAGAGTTTATGTAGCCTGTTAATCTACAAGACTGGAGTCTGCATAAGCTCTGCTAAGAGGCAGTGCAGAGAAATGTCTTTAGGTTGTGATTCACCTGTCCTGAAGTAGCCATGTGAAACAGCTCAGTTTTTAGAGTTCAGGATCTGGCTGCAGCATGCTGCAATTACTTTGGCACCCACATTTCCAGTGTGGACTGTCCAGGTGGCTCAGGTGGGTCCCAATCATTACATGTGTCCTATTTGTCACAGGCCCCTTTTACACTAGGGTGCGATCTTGCCGAGCAGCTGCTGTGTGTAAAAGGAAACATATGCATGAAAAAAACACAGCTACCTCCCTGGAAATCGCTGCTAGCTCACTGTGTGGCCGTAGGTTGCACTGTCTTTGCATGGGATAGAAATGTTGATGCCTTATACAGGATGTTGTGAGGGCTAGACGATGTCTGTATGAGACTGTGCTTATTAACTCATTCCTGAAGTACAGACTTCCCTCTGCTCTGGGGACTACTTAACTTCGTGGAGCTGAGCCATGTTGAGAAAGGCTTCTTTGTATCTGTTCTTGGGAGAAGGGATTGGCACACTCCAGCTTCTCCCATTTAAGGCATTTACTCCTGTTCCATGAATAACTTTATGATTTTTTTTTAAGGTCAGCAACTTCAAATTGTTTAGAAAAATCATACATATATTTTTCTAAATAAGCTCAGATAAACTTTCCAAACCCACAGGTTTAAAAAAAGGAACATAAGACCCTGTTCATATCTGTAATCTAATTTTTTCCCCATTACTGCTTCCTAGTTGTATTAAACTTCACACTTTTTACATGTTACAGTAAATAATTTTAAATTTGTTATTTCAGCCAAATAATGTACTGAATTGTGTTTCAAGACCCGTATCCCCGCTCTTTCTGCAGCTTTGAAACCAGACAGCTAAGTGGTGATCACGTAGAGGCAAATAAGTTTTGCACATGCCTTACTCTTACAGATGAGATGTGAAGTATAAATATTGGGAACCCTGGAAGAAGTGCAAGAGAAGTATCAGGGGTTGTATCACCACTTCTGTGTAGTGAAAAGTGGTGTCAATCAGATACACAGGTGTGTTGTAGTACATCTAGAAGCTGTTTGAAAAGAAATCAAGGCTATTGTTCCTTCTACTGTAAACATTTTATAACTCTAATTAAAAAGTATAAGCAAAAAACAGTTGTTCCTGCAAGTAGGGAGTTGTTATATAGTGTGTTGGGGCAAACAAAGTGTATTGTTTGGCAATTTATGTAATTTAATTTAAAAAATGAAGTTTGTAGTGGAATGCCGTTATGAAGGTAGTCAGTGTCAGGTAACCCTAATCTACAGCCAGCCTGTTACAAAGATAAGCAGGTCTAAAATTTGCAGGCAGTTACTTGCACTGTTTTGGAGTAAAGTTGAAGTTAATAGCTTGCCAGTGTTGGTAAATTTGGTAGTAAAACTTTTTCCAGTTCATTTCATAGCATGAACACTGTCACACACAAACAGGTTGTCACAATACGTTGGATCCAGACGTACTGAGAGGTGAAATGCTCATTTGCAGTCTTGAAGGGTAATGTTTCCTGTTCAGGATGGGCAGGCATCCGGAGCTTTGTACCACTTCTGGTGTTCTTGAACTGAGATTTTTGTAATCCCTATTGTTATAATATTTATTGCTTGCCATTGCTCAGCAAAATACTGAGAATTGTTTCAAGACTGCAAACCTAGCTCTTCTGCTGAAACAGTTTTAACTGCCAGAGCTGTTTTGTGTTGAAGTTAGAGGAATATGGAATATTAATAGGGAATAGGAAAATACATTTCTCTTGGTTGCTTTGCAAGCCATGTCTTTGTTTATGAAAGCAATGAAAAACCCTTCTGCAAACTGGTGTTTCTTAGCCTAGTGATCATAAAATCTATTTAGAAAGACTTTTTTTTTTTTTTTTTTTTAAATGAGAAGAAACTTCCACAAGATCCAGCTTCTTTCTCAGAGCTGGGTACTGGTATCTTACCAGGGAACCTTCTTTTTGTTTCTGCACTGCTTCTCACTGCAATCCTTAGTAATTCCCTGCTGTGTATCACTGGTTTATTGTTGCTATTATTGCTGTTTTTCCCAGTGTGGGTCTTACCCAGTGTTTTTTCCTGCAGCACTGAAGTGAATGTTTGTTGGGTTGGCAGATGAAGGGCGTGTGCTGGTGGGCACTGGGCACTTGGGAGCAGAGTGGGTATTTTAAAGCAAACCTGCTCCTCAGTGCAGAGCCCTGTGACCTTTGCCAGTTCTTCCTCAGTTTTCTTGTGGCATTTTCCCAACCTTTCCTGGTGAACAGTGACACGTATACTTGCATGTACTGAAATTCAGGTGTAATATTGTTAACATATTGTGAAGCCAGAGGAGCTGCTTACGTGGGGATGACACCGTTAGTTTTTTAATTTGGAGCTCCTCTTGTCCTTTAAAAAGATGCTTCACAGCTGGGAAACTTTGTTTCTGTGAATCCAGGTGGGAATTCTTAGCATTTTATCTCTGCGTAGTGTGAACAAATACAAAGTATCATGAATAGCAGTTACCATGAAACAGTAAATCTGCATGTGGTGAGTTAGTGATCAAGTGTCAGAGAATCCACTGGTTCAGCCAAACTCTGTTGAAAGGGAGAAGATGCTTTGCCATCTGCAGTGACCTGTGAAGCAGTTGGGTTGATGCACTGGGTATTCAGGACAAAAAACCAAGCACCTTTGCAGTGCACAAAGCTTGCCTGGTCAGGCCTTGCTAGCGTGAGAGTTCACACCAGGTAAATCCTAAAATTTCTAGTTTATTACTTACTTCCTTGAAGTTTTTAATTTGTCAGAGTATTCACTTCAGACATTTGCACAAATTTGAGGTTCTTGAAAGTCTTGCTGTGCCAACTTTTCCAGGCTGATACAAGTGGGCTTTGAACATCTTGACGTTAATAGTGGTTTGAACTGAAGTATTCAAATTAGCAACTCCCAGCCTTAAACCAGACTGCTCTAAAATCTTTTATGTTTGCATGGTGGATGTTCAACATAGAATTTTGCTGTGAAATATTTAGAATATCTGTGCTCATTAGGTGCTGGTACCTGAGCGAAAGAAATAAGGCTATGTAGCATTGTAAAAATATATACCAGTATTAACACTGGTCAGAAGAAGGAATTCTTCCTTCTGGGAAAAATAAGTTATCTCTTTCAATTGTATCTCTTTAAATTACATTGCATTCAGGTGTTGCTTATTCTACTGCAGCTTGAAAGATTTTTTTGGGAAAAAACAACATGGGGAAACTCTGAAAAACTGTTAGGAGTAATTGCATACTTCATCAGGGAGGTCAGTGTACAGTTGCCTGTAATGACCATAAGCTTTGTCTTTCTCATTCCCACCATTTCCTCTTTATTTGGAATGATCTTGTGCTTCTCAGCCCTCTAGCCTGGATTTTGAATAGTGCTTTAAAAAGACTTTTAAAAACTGCCATTGCTTTGTAAAATGGAGTGAACTTGCAGAACCAGTAGGTAGCTGGAGTGTGAGGGATTCGCAAAGTCTCAGGTTTGTGGTTGTTTTTTTTTTGTTTTGTTTTGGTTTTTTTTTTTAAATTTTGTTTTTGTGGATACCATTACTGACATTGAAATCAATAGCAGTTTTAGGTTGTATGCATTTGTCATCTTAAACGTGTTTTTTGGTCCTAAAACAAGACACTTGTTGACTTTTTACCTGTGCATGGAGCCTATTGCAAGTTGAGGTGTTGACTCTCATAGAAGCAGCAGCCCTTCCTTCCTTTGTACAGTGTACAAGGGGAGGGGGTTGTCCATGGCTAGCCCCCAGGGCTGTGGGGACATTGCTTGCAAGGGGGGCAGAGCCTTCTCCTGAGAATGGGTTAGAGCCAAAATGGAACTTTTTGGGTAAGGCAAGCAAGTGGTCGCTCTAGGAGAAGCTTTGGAAAATGTCAGCAGTGGCAAGAATGGGGAAGAACCTGATGAGCAAGTAGGTTAGCTCCCAAATGGAGAAGGGTAGCCAGAGGCAAGGAATAATAAGGCCAAGCAGGATAATCATCCTTCTGGTAATGCCTGTACTGAAGACGGAAGAAGGTTCAGTTATGGCCCTGCCAGCAACACTTTGAAGTGGACCAGAAACTTCTGTAGCCTTTGGACAAAATTAGTGAGAAAAACAGTTGTGAAAGAATTTTTTTTCTTTTTGCTTTTGCTTAAGAATTCATTGGAGAGGGCTGGGGGAAGGGAGAGCAGTCTGTCTTCAAGGAGTGGGACTGAAGAAGCATTTGTGCTTCTTCACAAATGAAAAAAGAGACAGGAACCAGGAAGGGAAATGTTTGAAAACTGCAAGTTTATTTGTAATCATGGAAGAACTGGAGGAAAGCAGAAGTTGCCTGAGTATATACACCAGGGTGAACTTGTAGTTGAAGGCAACATTCAATTTAAGTCCTCCTTGAGCTTTTGAAGGGGTTGCCATGCTGGTGCTGCTGGGGATAACTCAAAAAAACTCCTGACCCAGAAACCAATTCCCATTAAGAAAGACTGTCCTTCCCTGCAGGCACCTCCTAGTTTCATTTGGTTCACATTTTAGTAGTGAGGGCATTAATAACACCTAAAGCATGCTGGCAACATCTTTAAACATTTGCACACTTATTTCCCCTCCCCTAGTTAATAAAAACGCTTGATATTCACATTCCTGTTTCTGCACAAAGGAAAAACTGGGGCAGCAGAGTGCTGGGACTTCTACTTCAAATACTGTGCACCTACAGACTCCAATGAAATCAACAGGAGGCATATATAGAGGTTTTTCCAGGTTTGAGCTGTGAGTTACCCATCTGTAATTCTTTTAAGAAACTTTGAACCTGGAGTAAAAATTTCTGCTTTTTGTCCATCACTGTCTTCTGCCCTTCTGCAGCGCACAAGCTAGTAGCTCTTCCCCTCCTCCCATCATCTAAGCTCATACCTACTTCCTTATAAATTATTGGCATGTTCCCTAGTTAATTCTTTGATGACAACAAAAAGAAGCTTGTGTCTTGTTTCAGTAGAAAGCAATTTCTCCGAGGTGATTATCTCATTACTTTTGCATTGCTGCATTGTCTTGGCTTCCATGTTCCCTTCTTCTTGCTTTGTAAATTGATTTAAAAATAAAATCATGAAGGACAGAGACAAAATGTTTTATTTTGCTACAGGTATTATGTTATCTAAATGATTTAGCTGAAAACAGAAGAAGTACTGAAGGGACAGTGCAGAGGATATGCAGCTGCAGAAACCTCTCTTCCACTATTTATGCTGCTGCCTGTCAAACCCAACAAATGGCACCAAAACGTGCCATTGCTGGATCTGTAAATATGTCTGCTCTGATGTAAAAATCTGCTTTCCAGGTGGGTGTTTCCCATCTCTGCAGCAGTGCATGGTAGTGTGACTGCCCCTCTCAAAACAGGGAGATGGGGTTTCGTGTCGTGGTCCTACTGAAATGCACACACAGCATCTGAAAGGTGGGACCTCTCCCCATCCTGCTTGGAACTGTTATGCTTTGCCTTCCTCTCAATTAATAAATGCTCAGATGTTTATTAACTTTATTTATTATTTTGTTTATTTATTGACAGAGGCATTTTAAGTGTAAGCAATCACATTCAGTTTCACTGTTAATTTCTTGGAGGCAGTCTCACTCTTTGCCTTGTTATCTGCAGGGGTTTCTGCTGTTGATGAAAAATTTCAAGATCTTGCTACTAAAATATTTTAGTATAAAATCAACTGTTGTAAAAAGACACTTTGTCATGGGTTGACAGGTTTCTAGGTGAATTTCACCCTGCCAGGTCCTGTGGAGTGGCAGGGTGTCGTGGGCCAATGACATTTAAAGTACGCCCTCTGCGAGATACAGTATTTAAGGAGCTGGACACTGAGAACTTCCTCTTTGGCTTCCGGCGTTCCAACAGGTAACAGGGGACCGGAGAGGGGGTTTCTTGTCAGGGTAGGCCTTAGGGCCGGCCTGGCTGGCCCTCTCCCCTCTCCTCTGGTTCCCCAAGGGCCGGGCCTGGCCCCTTTTACCATCTGCCGGGCCGAGCCTTTCCCCTCCCCTGCTCCCCCCGAGGGCCAGGGCCTGGCTCCCTTTTACCATCCACCGGGCTGGGTCAGGCCCCCACCTCTGGCCACCTCCAGCAGCCCTCCCTTGCTCGGCCTGGCCGAGTGGGAGAGGCCCCCCCGGGTTCGCTGCAACTTCTAAGATCCTGATGCAGCTGGCACAGCGTGGGGAGAACGGCCTTCTCCCTCACCCTCCTCCTCCTTTCCCTCCTCTGGCTCCGGCCGCTGCCTGGGCCGAGATCACATGACCATCCGCCGGCCCGGGACAAGATTAACCTTTTCAGACACCGATTCTCTCCCGAGTCAGAGAAAGGGGTGAAAGCATGTGAAGGAAGCTACACCGAGACACTGAAGTCAGTGAAGAAAGAGAATTGAACTAATGAAAGAGGAGGATGAGGAGATGCCCTGGCTCTGGGGCTGAAATTCTCTTGGGAAGCTATGGAGGACGGGTGATTGACCCATCAGACTGTTTCCTGTAACTCATGACATTTTATGGGGGGACTTGGAGCATTCT
>VZTF01001314.1:3044578-3211955 GCA_013397755.1 Cnemophilus loriae
AGCCGCGGCCGCTGGAGAGCGGGGCAGGCAGGGGGGACGCAGTTTGCCAAACTCCGGCGTCCGGCTGCTCCCCGCTCACGGCCGCTTTCCCTTCCTTATCTCCCCTCCGCAGAGCGCTCCCGAGGTGCCGGCAGCCTCCAGGGTTTTTTGTCTGTCTTGTTTGTGTGTTTGTTGGGTTTTGTTTTTGTTATTTTTCCCCCTCGTTTTCATTTGGCTTTCTAGTCTCGCTGGGAATGGCAGGGGCAGCGGCGCCTGGAGAAGGAACAAGTGTGGGGAAAGGGAGAGGGAGCCGGAGCTAAATGACAGGATGCGGGCGGCTTGAGGCACAGAGAGAAGCTAGCCTCCTTCTGCCCCCGGGACTGCCCCTGCGGACCGTGCTTTCTGCTCCTCACTCCGGCTGGAGGATTTAAGGAAGAGTTGTGCGTGGAGGGCATTTTTATTTTTTTCCTCCTTTTCCTGCTGTCGGAAGGGAAAATGGATTGGGGACTTCTCCTGCACTGTGCAGCCCTCACCTTCACCCTCGCCAGGGCTCTGCGGAGCGGTGAGTGTCACGGCGGACGTCGGGTCTCAGCTTGGGCAGCTGTGGGGCTGGGGCTGGGCTCCGGGGCTGCCGGGGCGGGTGGTGGGGGCCGGCGGGCCGTGGGACCGGCACCAACATAAACCCGGCTGGGGGGAACTTTCTGCCGGGGGACGGATGCGGCGCAGTCCTCGCCTGAGGATCGCCCGCCCTGACATTGCCTTCCGACTTTATTTGCTGCTCTTTCGGGTTATTGTATGAAACAGGCTGCTCATTCTCACTAGATCAGGACAGCCAATTATCTTAATAATGTCCCGTCCCATAGGCAATTAAACGTCTCTCCTTCGATATCTGAAAGATAATGAACACTTTAAAGGGCAGGCTCTCTTCCCCGCCCGCCCTTTCTGTTTTCAAAAGCGTAAAATTTTAGATCATGCC
Source organism: Cnemophilus loriae (assembly GCA_013397755.1). Classification (NCBI taxonomy): domain Eukaryota; kingdom Metazoa; phylum Chordata; class Aves; order Passeriformes; family Corvidae; genus Cnemophilus; species Cnemophilus loriae. The sequence continues at coordinate 3,045,534 of VZTF01001314.1, forward strand.
TCCTACTAGCTGTGTAGGTACCTGCGAATAGTCTTCACACAGAGAACTCTCTTGAGTACCCCTTTCCCAAGTCTGCGGTTTACGTGCAGCTTACGCTGTGCCAAGAGGGGAGCTGAGCTTCTCTGTGAAGGCTCGAGACTCCTTTCCAAGAGGAGAAATCCCATAACAAATGAGTGGTGTGGCTAGTTTACTGTCAGGCAGCCCTTAAAAACACAACTAATTAAAAGCAGCGTGCTCCTCCTTCCCTGAACAATGCCAGGGCACTGTGACTATTTCACTGTATGATGTATTTTTAAAGATGGTCTAATTGTGGGACTGCTTGACGTTTAGCTCTTACACATGAAACAGCTCTTGTGAGTCTTCCTTTCCTGACAAATCCTGAGCAATTATTATTAACTAATTATCAAATATTTACTTTTGCCTGACTGGGTTTTCAATCAAAGTAATTAAAAGAAGAGAGCACCCTCCACTTACACTGGTATATTGTTTTAATAAGGGACCGCAAGTGGAATGTCAAGCAAGAGTATTAAAATCGCATGTTTTATGATGGAAGTTAATCTCTTTCCCAGTATGTTTTGAGGAAGCTGCGTAGTTTAATCAGGATGAGCTTCCTCCTCCAGTGCTGTGGCACAAGAACGAAGGTGCTAGAGGGGTGCACCAATCCTGGTGTGGGGATGCTCCGAGAGGTGCACTTTGCTCATCCCCCCAGCCCAGCTCAGGGTGTGGGCAGCTGCCTCCCACATAGACCCATACTGCCACCTTGTACCTCTGAGGGACAGAGGAGGCCACCCCCATGCTCTTGTTGATCATTTCTCCCTGTGAAAAGAAGGGGAGGAGAGCGAGTTGCTGGGCAGAAGCCTCCACCATGAGTGGTTAATGTGGTGGTCCTGCTGGAGTCACCAAGGCCATTAACCTCCTCTATAACCTACCAGACCTGCTAATGCCACCTTCACCTACATGCAGTATTAGTGTCCACTAAATTAATTCATTAACCTTATTTGGAACTAATGGTCCAAAGTCATTAGAAACTGCTCTTCTTAATCAAGTGTGAGAGAGATTGCACAGAGCCAAGGAGTCTAGCAGACCGCATTATCTTATTACACTGTCACTTTCCCAGAAGTCGCAGATTAAGGAGCACTGGTGGTAGTGAGTCCACCTCAGCATCCTCTGAAGTGACTCTGTCAAGTGACTAGAAGCAGCACTGCTTTATTTCAGGCATTTAACAGATGCCAGACTCTGCCATGTTGTTTGCAGGGCTGGAGTGGGCTTAATGAGACAAGATCACTTTCCGAGTATGCTTACACAGGGAGGAAAAGGCAAGATTCCCTGAGAGCCCCAGACAGCGGATTAGCAAGATCACCAGTGACAGCTTTTGAGCTTTGAGCAGCAATGCCTTTTGTTCTGGTCAGAGGAAAACAGCCTGTTTTGCAAAGGCACAGCGGAAATATAATAAGATAGCCTTTCCCAGCAATGTGCTTAGCAGTATTTGGGTTTTGACCATACATCTGAGTACCTATCAACCCCTTCCCTCCTAATTTATGGCAAATAATTTCTATAAAGAGTGTTGCTTTATGCATTTTTGATGTGTGCTTCTTCATTCATTTCCATTTGACCTGTTTTTCCTACAATAAAGTCCTGTATATTTATAAATTCATGCTGAGAGCAAGGATTGCCATTTTGCTTTCACAGGGAATGTATTAGAGCACTGCAGCCTGTATATACCATTATTGAGATGTATTGATATATAGTCTTGCTTTAGTGGGGACATTCTTCCTGTCCATAGTTTACTGTCATGTTTTATTGCTCAAAATTAAACAACCAACACTTGGAGAAAGTTTTTCCTAGCTGAAGGTCCACAGAAAGAAATCCATAGTAGTAAAAAAAGTGATAACACAAACCTGCACTGGACAGTGAAGTGAGTGACCGTGTAGGTTGGTCTTTTTGTCCCTTTTTATTTTTCCTATAAACCTTAAAATGCAACCCTGACAATGCTGACCAAAGGAGCAAGATGCAGCACACCACATTTCACAGTCACACTTTGTGATTCCAGAAACTTTTGCAACTATTTTGCTATTAGAAATAAATCTTTGTTGTTGTTCAGGGTAGGAAGGAATGAAGGGAAGAGGAAGGGAGGTTGTTCTGCTCCATTACTTTGATGCAGTCTCCAAGCATGAACAAACTTCCTTGAAAGAGTAAATAGCGGATGATTTCTGCTTCACTAGAGCTACTTTGTTCTCTGCTACCCTGGATTTGAAGAGCACAGATAGTTTCAACCTGCTTAGATTTATGGACTGATAAAACAAAGGGAGGGTCTCCTGCGAATGATCTTGGTTCCACCAATACAATCCCAGTGGTCAGTGACACAGACCAGGCTTATCCCACAGCTGGGCAGGGGGGTCAAATGGCATCCCTTAACATCTCCTCCCAGCTTTTCTTAGAACTTCATACTTAAGAAGGTTATCGTTGTTGGAGTTAATTGTATCCCAGGTACCCTTCTTTGCCAACATTAATGCTGTAATGAGGGTGAAAGGTTTTAACACGGTAATGGGCACTGTTGGAGTGGAGGGCTTTTTAAAAGGATACTGTTTAGAAATGGGGTACCTTCTGCTACCTGCTGCCTGTCCTGCCGCCAGATTTAAGGATGGGGACGGAGAGGGAGTCCTCCTCCCTTCGGTAGAAAGTAGCAGAGATGCCTTTAAAAGCAGAAGGATGCAGCATAAGTTTGCCTGAAGAAGGCTGCGGCCCCGCAGCATTCCCACGGCAGTCTGCTGCGTCCGCTGCTGCGGGCTGCGCCCGGATGCCTGCCGGGGCCACTGAGACCAGCCCATGTGTTTGCTTCCCCCGCAGATAAGTGTGGCGACACGATCAAAATTTTAAGCCCCGGGTACCTCACGTCTCCCGGCTACCCGCAGTCGTACCACCCCAGCCAGAAGTGCGAGTGGCTGATCCAGGCGCCGGAGCCCTACCAGCGCATCATGATCAACTTCAACCCGCACTTCGACCTGGAGGACCGCGACTGCAAGTGAGTCCCGCGGCCGCGCTGCGGAGCGCCACGGCGACACCTGCCGGCCGCCGCGGGCAGCTCCGCGGGGCGTGCTCCGGCCCGGGGGGCGAGCGGAGGGCGAGCGGGGGCGGGAGGTGTGTGTGTGCGTGTTAAAAATATCTTCACAGCTTTCTGAGGTTCGTAAGCTGCGTCCGAACTGCGCCCGCCCGGTGCGCTGCGAGTGGGTGGTGGTGGTCATGCGCGGATGGGGGTGCGGTTGTGGTGAGGCACAGTTTGTTGGCCCGCTTGCTTTTGTAAGTCTCTTGTCTGAGTTTGAGTTTGAAAAAGGAGTTCCTTTTCCTTTTGTACCCCCCACGACTACAAACAGCCCACGGAAGAGACAGGCTATTTATAAATTGCCGAATCTTCTTAACGCAGAGTTAGTCTGGCATTTACTCTCACCCTTCAAGGGGTGGTGGACTGGAGAACTGATAGTCATATTTCCTTCTTTGTCCCTTTGCTGCTGATTTATAGCCAGTACCTTTTCTTTCCCCTCCTCCTGCTCTCCTGTAGTGCCCTGAGAGGAGGAAGGAGGGAGCAGAGGCTCCCTTTGTCCCCTGTCCTCGCATTCACTTTGACCGCCTGTTCCAAAAGTGAGAAGGGGAGTCGGAACCTCCCAGAAGCTGTTCTCCACTTTTCCCCAAATCTGTAAATCTCACAGCTTGCACGAGGCAACACACGGTCATATCATCCCCCTCTTCAACATGCTCTCTGAATTCAGCCTGCTTGTTTCATGAAGAAAATATTTTAGTGATTCGTTATTTAAATATTTCTGGAGTATCATAGTTATTTAAATATTTCTTGCATATCATAATTTTTTATCCCCTAATGATAACTGCGAGAGAGTTGCTGCTCATTAATGCTACCAGTCAAGATTTTCTCTGCATGTCGGAAAGATTAAACTCAATAGCCAGTGGTGTTTGATATTTCATGGGAGTATACAGGATTTGGTCCCATAAAATGATGCTCAGTTTATCAGGAGTGGTTGCGATAGACCATGAGATGAGAGTGTTGGACTTAGGGAAAGAGAGCAACTCTATTCAAGCACTTAATTTTTACCATGCATGTCTTTGTCCTATTATTTACTAAATTTATTATTTAGATCACAATTATTGTTTTCTCTTAAAATGAAGTTTTTAATGATGCATTGTGGTGCTTAGTTGCTTTTTTGTGGTATTTTATAACCACTTATAGATGAGCATTTCAGTGCCATAGTTGAGTGATAATGCAGGAAAACCCTGTGCTCATAAAACTAAACTGACTCTTTGCGAAAATGAGTTTTTACTGTGGTGTTGGAGCTGCAGCTCGTATTCACACCATATGTTCACATGCTGACTTCCCATTCTTCAATTTTTAATGTCTTGTACTCAGGCAATGGTTCACTTCCCTGTGTCTTCTTGATACAGGTTTTGCTTTCATTCTGTGGAATGCTGCTAATGCTTTAAAATATTTGTCACTCTTTGTCTCTTAGAGAGAAATTAGGAAATGAAACCAAGCATGTTTCAGTGTCAAATCCTTTTTCTCCCTTGCTAGAATGCATGTTTTTCCAACTCTGTAAAACCAACATGGTCTTTGGCAGCAGTAAAATGGTGTACAGCATACAATTATTTGAAGAACAAGTAATCTTTGTGGCACGGTGTTGTGCTAAACAGTGGTAGACCGAGCTGAACTGGGTCCAGGGAAAGGATTGACCCCCTCCCTCTGTCGCTTCCTTCTCAGTGTTCATTGTCCACTCTCCCTGCTGCATTATTTCTGCCCCTGAAACAGAGCCCAAAGCAGTAATGAGATGGTAGTGGGTGGAAGGAAGTGTCTCAACAGGGTTGTTTGCATTGTCTTTGCAGTGTGTGATGGTGATGACTTTACCATTATTTTGTCTATGCTGAAATGCTAATTTTCTAGGCTATGCTAAATTACTCAGCTGCTACTTCATTTGTATCGAAAATTGCTCTTTTTAACTTGAGATGGATTGTATTTGTGCAAAAAAACAAAAAAAAACCTTAGGACCAGAACAACTATTTCAGCAACGGGTATTTGTCAGCAATCTCCGTGGTCTGAAATTTCAGCATCTACTTACAAAATTCACATTCCTTGTACTGAATATTGAATACAACAGGCGATTAATGCAATAAATGTATCACAAGATTTTTTTGTTTTCCAACTAAGTACATTTTATTTTTCTAATGTGCTTAGCTTATTAGAAACTCAGTCTGCAATCTAGAAATGTGTAATTTAGGTTACACTCTAGTTTATTGAAAGGTTTAGTACTGGAAATTAATAACCACTTAAATATGAAATGCAGATAGAAAATGAGAGATAAGGGAATTCATGTCTGGGAACAAAAAATGTCCCATACAATTAGAGTAGACTAGAGAAGATTAGCTTGCTGGCCTAGCTCCCAAAATCCTCTTTATAATGCTGTTCATTGCAACTCGGACCTTAGTTAGCATGGAAAGCAACTTTAATAACAGGGACCCCCTGAGCCCAGGAAAGGAAACACTGTGACTTTGGAAAGGTTACCTTCTTGTTCCATACTGCCAACAAGAAAATCAAGGCTTTACCTAACTTTCAAAAATACTGCTCTTTACAGAGGGCTAGATGTATTGAAATGTAAAACTGGTGAAAGGTTGATTCTCTGAGGAGAATAAAAAGCAGCACATTTAAGCATTAGCTGTTACTGAAGCTGTTCCCAGTTAGTGTCTTTGTATGTTAGGGTTTGGAATTAATTTAAGAATATGCCCTTGATTTACCTACTTGTTATGCTATGCTTTAATGAATAAGTATTTCTCAAATGACTGCTAATAAAATTCATATATGTATGTTTTTCTGACAATCAGAACCATTTGAGTTGTTTTACGTTTCAAGTAAACATGGTGAAAATTCCTTTTTCTCTGGAGGCATTCCAAAGGACTCAACTTCCACAGTTTTGGAGAATAAAGATACGCAAATAATTAAAAATATGTTCACACAAGCTAGGTTCAGCTCATAAAAAATCTTCTACACAGAACTACTGTACCAGCATTATGGAAATACTGGGTTTTGACAGGAAATACACAAACATGTCGACCACAGATTGTTATCAAGGACATATAAAATGAAAAAATACCCAGTCTCTTTTTAACGTTTAACTCTAATGAGTGTAATGCCTCCTCTTCAGGAGGCCAAGAAACAGAAATTATGGTTGTACTTTAAGAGAAAAGTAGATTTGGTTTGCCATTTTGCTTTTTCTCAAGCAAGTAATAAGCGTGCATTTTTGGAGTCAGGAATATGGTTAAAATGAATAGAAGAGACAAAACATATGGCCTCATATTAGTTAAAATGCTCCAGTGTTTGTTGCATGTGGTAAATGCTTTTCAGCACTTAGTGCAAGCTGTACAAGGCTCGTGTTGCTGAAGTATCCTACTGTGTAAATGTAGCCATCTTGAATCTAGTAAAACTTTATACCTAGATAATAAACAAGAATGTCACTGATACAGTACTTTGAATTTATGGAACTTTTCCGGTTTCCCAGCAATGCACACTATCAGCATGATAATTTATAATGGTTTGTGACAAATGTTGCTGAGCAAAGAGGTGTGTGGTTACATTCAGATCAGATGTCATTATCTAGGGAGCAATAAAAATTTCACAGACACTAGGTTAAAAACATTAAGAAAATGAATGTGAAGCTTCAGAAGAAAAGGGCTTAAGAAAGGTGGAGGATTGGGTAGAGAAAGCCCAACAGTGGTTTCCTTACTGTGAAATTATCAACTTTGTTGCCTGACTTGACTGTATTGTTTTACAAGGTTTTCATGGATACTCCACATAGCTCTATTGTTTTAATGGCCATCATTTATAGGTGTAGAAAATAAATATCATCCTTGCTAAACCCTTGTGGATTATATATGACAATGCTGTCAAATCAGTCAGAATGGAAAAATTGCCCATTTTGGAAACATTCAAGTTACAGGAGAGATGTCATGGATAATTACTCTTCATATTGCATTTACTAGGGATTAGTTACACGGATGAGAGTAGAGCTGTGTAGAAATTACAGTAAGTTATAGAATACAGAGCAAAAAACATCTATGTTTGTTTATATAGAAGAAAATGGCTCTCCAGACCCCTGACTAAGGAAGAAAGCATAGGTATTCAGACCTAGAGAGTGAAAGTATAGCTCCACAAAACTCCCATAGATCTTAGTGATGTTAGAAATTCATCCATCCATTTTATTTCTAAATAATGTCAATGGATTTATGCTACAGATCTGTAGGTATAACAAACTCAGTCTGGTAAAATAAACAGGAGCAAGCAAAGTCGTGGCTCAGCCTTTCTTTAGTTTCGGCATAGTTTAAGCTTTCGTTCGCTTTTGTCTAAATCCTGGTTCCTATTCTTCCATGCAGCGAGGTCTGCTTTGTGCAGACCTTATGCCTCGCGTTTGTTCCTTTTGTGCAGGGCGGTTCAAGCCCTTTGGGTCGAGCCGATGGCGGTAAGAGTGCCTGTGTCCTTGCTGCCCGCCTGCAGAACCACCGATCCTGCTGGGCTGCCCGCTGAGCCTGTCAAAAGGGTCCTGCCATCAGCTGCACACAACAGCTGCTTCCTGACTGCCCCAGGTGCACCTGGAGCCTGGACAGTCCTGAGCTGCTCCCACAGTCTGCCCCAAGGACATCTCGGGGGTAGGGGTGATCTGGGCCCAGTGCAGCCCCATTGCCCATGGAAGCAGTGGGAACTTTGCTGTCCCCTCCCACGGAGCTGTCTCCCATAATTCGCGATGACTGTGGGGAAGGGTTCAGCGCAGGCCCCGTAGGACGGTTAATGACTGTATCAGTTGTTTGGATAGCAAATGTCAGTCAGAGCTTCCTAATTCCCTCTGACCGGCCACCATGGGGCTTGGCAGGCAGAGACGGCTGACAAGGCAGGGTGAGGAGTAGAGCAGCACAGGAACAGAGTTGTTCAGGTCTGTGGAAGGCAGGCGTTGGGTTTGCCCACAGCTGAGCAGAGGGGTCTGAAGGAGCCAAGGCCTCTGAGCTTTTCAGCAGAAATACGGCTTGACTGGCTTGGTCCCATCAGCTACGCATGAGCACTGGCCTTTTAGCGAATTTCAGCAGGACAAGGTATCCAGGAGACATGAGAATGCCCCCTCCTCACTGGTGAGGGCAGCTGGAAGGATGCCCACACTCCCCTGCTTGCTCTGACCTGGATTAACTAATCCACCCAGCCCACACACGTGGAGTCACCCCGCTGTGGGCTGCACTGCCCGGACAGAGGTGTGTGGTGGCCTGGACATCTCTGTCAAAGCCAGAGAGGGATATGGGTACCCACACACTGGGAAGGCCATACCTGGGCTGAAGAGCCAGCATCTTGTCCCTTTTGTCTCTCTCAAAAATCTGTTCCTCAAGAGCTGTTCGGGGTTACCAAGAGATTAATTGGAAGTATTAAAGGGATGCAGGGGGCCATCCTTCATTCTCTTCCTAAAACAAGAAACAAGTGGTTTTGGCTTAGTTTGAGATGAGTTGTTGCAGTAGATTTGAGGGCCATGTGGTATCTCATGTTTCTGGGTGCACTTTGAGGGAATTTCTCTGCTTTATATAAAGCGCATGAAAGGCTTTCTGAGGGAGCACTCAGCTAGACCCAGACAGCCCTTCTGGTGACCACTGCTGTTTGGTACCCTCCATCAGGTTGCAGGAAAGGTTCCTGTCAAGGAAAGGAATCAGCCCAGACCCTGTGCAGGATCAGGGAAGCAGAAAACACTTGTTGTACCCCGAAAACTTTTCCTTAACTTAAAGATTCTGCATTATGAAAGTGTATATAATGTTCTCTTTGCCACAAGATTCCGCATGTATTTGTACAAACAGATGCAAGATAAAGATAAAGATGCTGTTATTTCATTGTGCTTTAGGGACTAAATGAGAGTTAAAAGAAGTTGGAAATTATATTATTTTTCTGATTATACAGTGTAATGAAACAATTTGTTTGGTTTTTATCCAAGCAGTTAACTCTTGTGAAAGTCTCTGTTGTCAAACTGTTTAACAATTCATTCTTTTAGAGTAGTGGTTTGAGTTTGAGTTTCCTCGGGAAAAGGTGTTAGGAAATCCATGACCAAACTGCCTGGTCATAGCTAGAGAGTCTGTGCCGGCCTATGTTCAGGGCTGAGGGGCAGAATGCAGAGCCTGGTGTTGCACTCTGTGTATGGGTGCATTGCCTGTCGCAGGAGAGTCTTGACTTGGGTCTACGTACAGTAGCACATTAAAACTATAAAACCAGTCATATATGGATGTTTCTATTACTCTGAACAGTTAACTGTGAGGAGAATTCTGTCTAGATGTGCTACAACCAGATGCCCTTCAGACAGGAAAAATTTGAGGGTCAAATATGGATTCCCTTAAGCCTAATCCCTCATCCTTTCTGTGGACAGAGATAAACAAATGCCGAACAAAGGTCTAAGTCCTTTCTAAATTGAAACCCGGAGTTGTTGAAATTAGCTCCATGAAACTCTCAATATGTTTTCAGTCAACCCCACACTGCTGTTCTCTCCACCCTCCTCTCCTGGGCTAATCTAATTGAAACAAAAAAACTATGTGTTTCTGTTAGCTTCTTAGTTTCTTAATTATAGTTTATTGGAAGCTATAACATTGGATCATAATTTGATAATTATGATACAGAGATCTTTTTACTGCTGATGTGAAACTAAATTAAATTATTTTCTTTTGTAGTATTTCCAAAGAATGAAGTTACGTCTGAAAACTGGATATACATGCACTCACATGTATGTGTCTAGGCTTATATATCACACCAAACTGCTTGGATATAGGCATGTATGATGTGTACCTCTTTAGGACTGTGCATAATACACTTATTTATGTCTATGTTATAGATTTCTTAGTTTATGTAGAAGTTCCTAAAGTAAATCTACTAATTAAAGTGCTAATACTCATCTTAAGGCTGATAATTAGGTATAAAGAGAAAAAGAGACAGGATTAGTGTTCAGATCATGTTCCAAACGCCTCTTAATTGGGTGTTTGTAATCAATCCTGATTGCAAGAGGCAGTGGTTTGGCAGAATAAAGAATGAAAAAGGCTTAGCCCTACTATTTTCCTGTTAGTTGACTTGGCCGTAGTATTTTAGGACAGGATCCAGTGTCAAACAAGGTAATTTTGTCAGCCTTAGCAATCCTTATAAAACATTTAAAAATCTTTTCTAATGATATTTTTTTCAACCTAAAAACTCTCTCAAGCTAGAGAGTTATTTTTATCCAGAATCTTAAAAATTGTTTTCAAGCGAACCACAGGAAAGAGTTTGTTCCCCTGGCCTCCATCCACCACTGACTTCGGAAATCATGTCTGAGTTCATTGTGGGTTTTTCATTGCATTGACCTTGGTACTTTTCTCACCAAGCCACAGTTTTCCATCATAAAACCACACAGCTTGGTATAATGATTATTTCTTTATCCTGAGTAACCAAACAATTTTTTAAACAGGGTGACAGATTTCCCTCTTGCACTGTGGGAAGCAAGCACCTGGCCATTACCAAATAGACTTTTAATAAACTTCCTGAAGGAGATTTGAGAGAAGTTTAATAAGTCACCTGCCTACTTTTTGGGAGCATAGGTCATTTGCTTTTCTGTAGGAATTCAAAAAAATGTGAGAATAACCCCCTTCCCAAGTCCTAAACTTCCATGGAGGAAATTGATTTTCATGGGCAATATCAAAGGTTTTCAAAAATGTAACCTCAGAAATCTAATTTCTGATGGTTTCTCACACATAAGGTACTGTGGAGCTCTGTGGTCTACAGAGCTGGTTATGAACTGTGTGAACTTTATAATAATTTATTTAAACAGGAACAGATTGTGCATATTTAGACTCATCTTGCAGGTTAATATCATTACAAGTATTTTACGTAATGCTATAAAATGAAGAATTTACATGGCTCAAAAGGACCATTGAGAAAATATCTCCATATGTGGCAGAGACACCCATTTAATGTGATGATTTCTTCCAGAAGAAACTATGCACATCCCACAGAAGCACAATAACCAGCTGTTGTTCAGGAGAAACTGGGCAGTTGTCTGCTGCCTTCCACACTGACGTGGAGTTGTAGTGGCCACATGTCCCGTGCCTCCCCTACATACAGATGGGCTGAGCCTCACACTGAGTGAGAGCCTGGGTTAATCCCTTCCCCACGCTCCCAGCACTTGGGCCCCGTTGCACGTTTGTGCTCTGGGCTGCTCTGTGCCCCCGTGTGAAGACACAGCCCATCAGAGCTGTGGTTTGGGAGTGGGATTGGAGCACCCCACTGCAGGTGGGGCAGGACTGACCTCACATCTCAGCCCTGCGCTGGGGCCGTGCCATTCTTTGAAAAAAAGGTACTGGTAGTCCTTTTTATTTTTTTTTTTTCTTACAACACTCCTTATTAAATTGAAAGTTGGTAACCTAGAGAAAACTAGAGGTCTGTTCACACCCGAGTGATTATTCTGCCTTGAGCTTTGAGAAATGCTCCCTCAAAGCCAAAGTTTTGCTCATTCACATAAACAGTCACACTGAAGTCAATTAAAACAACAGACTCACTTGAGCAGGGCTAATGAGTAGGACATACATTTCTGGCACTACACAAATTAATAATTGCTTTTTATAACAGTGGTTTTCAGATGTTTGCAGAGTAATTTACAGTACAGTAGAAGATTTAGCCTCATACTTCGTAGATCACCATAAATAGGTTATCGGTTCTTCTCTAGCTCTTAGTTCTTACTAGAGAATGTTTGGGACAGGTTGCTAAGTGCATGAGTAAGAATCAAAGTTTGCCTTCTTGTGCCAATCTGTCATTAAGCCAGACAACTTCTACTGGCTTTCTTCTGGTGTATTCATCTGTAACAAGGAAAGCAGATCAGCAATTTAGAAAAGGTTTAGCTTGATCACGATGCAGAAACGCAAGCTATGCTGCCTATTTCCATAGTGATCACACCACTTTGCCAGATGCAAAATGAGAGGCTTACATCCCTCATGCTAAAAGCCCTTCTTAGAGGAAATCCTAGGCTGTCGCTTCATTTGAGTGGCTTTAGCTAAGTCTAGAAATATATGCAAAGGTAGCTCTTAAATAAAAACTCTTTTTTTTTCATGTTTCAAAGTCATCTCCATAATCTGTTTTGGAGACAGAGGCATAAGATATATTAACATGGAAGGCATATGTTCTGATTGCTGAGTGTTTTTTGACATTCCCAGAAAACCCCTGGGACTTTGTGTCACAGTTCTGTAAACTTTATCTATTTGTATATTCATATCTGAGCCTAAATCCAAAACTTCTTTACATGCATTACAGCAGACAGTTTAGGTTCATCTCCTTGTGTTCCAGATGGCATGCAGTTAAATCAGGTACACATTTTAACCACTCCACATGGTCTAATTCCTTAATGCATTTCCAAAGTTTTCCAATGTGTTCTAATAGCACACAGACTATATAATGTAGGTATATAAAATAGATACAGGACTACACTGAGCTGTGAAGCAAGTGAAGACAGCTCCTCTGATGCCAGTAGAGCTGCACCTGCTAATAGCTCAAGCACAAAATACCATAAGTATATCGTATTATGTTCCTTTCCATTTTCATTTATTTTCCACAGCTACACTAGATGATGGCCTTCCAACAGTATAATAGTCATCTTTATCTCATTTCTCTGACATAATTTTCAAGCTCCTTATTACTGTTGAACAGTGTAGCTAATAGTGCCCAAATTGCTTCTCATTCTTCTCATTATAGTATGTCATTATTCAAGAAACCAGTGCTGTTCATCCTTTCCCACACAAATAGCTCTCTCCAAGCTAAACTTGAAACTTATTTCCAAGAGCTAGTCTCACATTTGCCAATTAGACTCCTTATACTGGCTATTGCTTTTATACTTTGCACATTTTTACACGTTTTAACTAACTGTACCTGTGTACTCCTTGGAATTTTAATCTTTGTCTTCTAAGCCTAGTATTCATGCACAGATTTTTACACCAATTTAATGATTTCAATTAAGGTTTTGTTTGTATATAGTTAAAACAATTCAGCATGCACTAGGAGATGCATATATTCTAGTAGAAAGATGTCTAATGTCAGTACTTCTGCAGAACAAATCTTGCTAATGTCAGCAGCGTGTAGCAAAGACTGTACTGCTTTATCTATAAAGGTTTCTAAACTGGTAAAGCTGTAGTGCCTGTAAAAACAATGTATAGACCTACTTCTGTATGACATAACTAGTCACCAATGCTAGTAGAGGATTTTGGATACTGTATTAGCTAAATTTGTCAGCAACAGTTAATTGGATTGCCTTACTGATTGCAAGTTGCAAATTACAATATAGACATAGATGTGCATACTGAGGGCCTTCCTGAAACATCCATTTTTTTCCAACTTTTAGTCTTCAAAGAAAAGCTTAGCCAAAGTGTCTAAGCTAAGCAGTTCCTCAGCCTGCTGTAACTTATGCTTTCCAGGAAGGTTTTTTTTGAACTTGTGTTACTAGGCAGCTACATAAATTACTGTGGTGTGACCTTCAAGCACCTCACTTACTCCATGGAAATTATCCATATGCACACTCTCAAAAGATCACATATGATCACCCTGTGATCTTTTATATGACATGCAAGTTTCTTATTTATTCCTCCCCCATACCTGAAATTACAAAGTAAAAACATAGGTGTAACCACAGCTCATCTGATGCTCTGAAATCAAACTCTGAGTACTCTGAAAATAAATATCTGATCACCAGGTAACTTTTGCATGTCCCCATATGCTCAGCATAGGAAAGAAAATAAATCCTTTGTTTCAACATCCCAGCTTCAGCTCTTTCTCATCTGAAAGATACCAGATAATTTTGATGTAAATATGTAAAGAAAGAAAGCTGTTTTTCATGGACCATATTCCTAATTTGTTTAAAGATCATTCTACTGAATTTAGTAGAACCCCAGTGATTTATATCAGCTGAGTGAGCAGCTGACTCTACACTTCCACAGCTCCCTAGAAATTCTCAGAAGAAAGGTCAGTATTGTAGCTGAACAAATGTTAACTCAGAGTGAAGTCAGTTAAAGTTTTGCCATTCATCAGGATTGCACTTTAATACTTCTGCAGAATGGATAGGAGCTTCTTAAAAGGAGATGGAATAAAGACCAAAGTAATTCTGTACGTGTCCAAAACTCTCTTTCGTCTAACATCTTTAAAGAAATACGCAGGACTGAGTACTGTGGTACTGTGGTACTGTGACTCTTTATAGTGCTGTCTCCTACTGCTTGATCTTGGGACAGTCAATCATCATCTTTGTGCCTCTGTTTCCTTAGAGAGTATAATATTTCTCTGGTTTTCAAATATCTGAGGACGTGCTTATTAGTGTTTGCAAAACCCTTAGAGACTGCTGGGTGGAAATGTAAAGCAGTATAATAGTAATTTGCCATTGTTTTGTGTTGTTCATCTTCTAGCTGTTAATTTTTTTTTAACAATATACTGCTATGTAAAAATGCATGTGGCAATCTTCTGACGTTCAGGGAGAAGTGTTATCCAAACAAAAATAAAGAATAGGGCTCATGCACACAAGAGACACATTATCCGTGATGAGAAGGATCTGTAACAGACATGGCACTAACTCAAAACTGTGCAGCAAACAGCATCCAAATGCAAGCAATTTCAGATGTGTGCATATTGCCAGTACAAAACCAGGCCATTCTGCAAATGCAGAGTCCCCCAAGGAGCAGTGAACCTCGCAGCAGCAGCACTAATGGCTGTCTTCTCATGTGCAGCAGGGGAAAGCAGCACTTTAGAGCCGCCTTGGGCAGCTGTTAAGTTATTAATTCTTAACTTACTTCTATAAAGCTGTTATTGGGTGGAAGCAGATGACACAAAATATTTTGGACCTGTTCTGTCTGCTGTGGGGGGAGCATTCCCCATTCTTGCACACAGGGTGAAATTCTGACTTCCTCCAAGTCAATGACAAAATTTCTCCCTAGTCTTGCTTGGACTGAAAAAAATTATTTTAGGCCCCAGAAAACCCTTTTTGAAGAGCACTTTAGTGGTGCCAGTGTCTCTTGTAGGATTTTTCTCAGTTTGGACATTATTTTCCTTCCAATGCACACTATTCAGAAAAACACCCCACAACAATTTTCTGTTGTTAGAGTACACGTAATGCACGAGATACTGTGCTGGGTCATCTGCCTTGTTTCTTAACCTCCTTTCAGAACATTTTAGGCTGTTCTATGATTTGCTTGTTCCACCTGATGCCTTGTCCTTCCCTGTCTCCTCTCTACAGGTGATGTGAAAACTCACACTCTCCTCAGTAAAACACAGCAGTTTTCTTTACCAGTTTCGTCCACTCCAAATTTTGGACATCATAAGTCAGGTCTCAAAAAATTGTGAAACTGTATAAAAATCCTTGTATCTCAAAAATTACTGCTGGTTCCTGTTTCATTTTTTATCAAGTATATTTTGGGTGCTTTTCTCTGCTGTAAATAAGAAGTTTGGAAATACCATGATATCAACAGCTGATGCTTTGAAATGTGCAACCAGATTTCATGCTACTCATACTAAAAATAATGAGAGCTGGTAATGTTAGATTGTCCCTAAAGTCACAACTTCCTGATGCTGTTTCTGTTCTCAGTCATAGCCCTGAAACTCCCACTGAAGGGAAGATTTATAGAAGAAAAATAGAATCAAAAGGAAATGAAAATATTAATTTATATTGATTTCACTGCATGTCTGTGTTTCTTCACCCCTCATTGTATGACCAAAATTTGCAGTAATCAAAATTCATCCCAGAAAAAAAATACCTGTAAGTTTACCATCCTTTTCTCTGAGAACACATAAAATAGCATTAGGAGTCAAATCATTATGGTGGCTACATATTTGCTTGGCTTCAAGGCCAGATTACACCAATGAGAAAAAATTTGATTGAAAGCCATTAAACACCAGGATGTGACTTTTGGCTCGGGAATAACCTGATCTGCAAATTGCTGGCGTGGTTGGTATGAAGATCACACTGGTTGCTCCAGGATCCTTTCCCTGTCCCACGGCTGTCCTCTGCCAGTCCTGCTGTAGATAAATGAGGTAGACTGGCACAGAAGGAACTTGCTTATGCCATGTTCTTTTATGTGTCGTGCAGGCTTATGTTTGCAGGGGCTTGTTCTCATTCAGATATTACACAAAATTATGGTGCAAAGTAGCTAACATTGACATTAAGGGGCCCATCCTGCACTTAACTATACCATTTTTTTTGTCAGCAAGTTTCTAGCAAAGTAAATGAAGTTGTGGCTGACCACTTTGTATTTCCTTAATGGTTTGGATCCTTCCCTGCTGCAGTTACAGTAACTGCAGTGGGTCTAATCTGATGTGCACAAGCTGAGAAGTGAATGCATAGCTCTAAACTCAGGGGCTGTTCTGAAGACAAAACTAATTTTTGAAATGTTTTTATAAACTCAAGGAAATCTTAATGTCTTTATTCTGTTATTACTTTACAATAATAATCCCAAACTGGCCTGGGAGCTATTACTCAGTGAGCGCTGGCCCCTTGGAAGGTTTCAACTTGTCAAGTTTAGCCATTTTTTGAACGCACAGAGGAAGTCATTAAGGCACATCAGGCTGCTGATTGCTATTAAACTCTGCAGAGACTTCTGTGCAAAAATCAATGCCATAACAGGGCTACAAGAATCTAAGAGGCGGGAAAAGCATTTCTTTACCCTCTGGTAGCTCAAAAATGGATTAATAGACTTTGTGAAACCTCAAAAAAAAATCACCTATAAGCTAGGGGCCAAATGTAAACCTCTGTGACAAAATAATACAGCTCAGAAAGCTCCAAACATGTGAAAATGGGTTCATAATGGAACTGTCACTGCTGTAACCTCAATTGTATGTTTCCATGCTGGAGAAATCTCACACATCTGCACATCTACCCATGCACATGCTTATTTATTGTATCCCAAGGAGCACCTTTTTTGCTGTACTGCCGCTAAGGAACCCGGAGGGAAAATGCTTTTTTAGTAAAGTATGATCTTAGATAGCTTTTGGCAGGAAAGTACTACAAGAATTTTCCAGATGAGTTCCATCTCAGCATCAGAGAAAGCGTTATTTAGAAGACTGGCTGGTTTTGGCTGGGGGAGGTACTGCACTGAAAAATGCAACACAGTTGCAACAATTGCTAACAGTTGAAGACTTTTGTAGAAAATATCTTTATCATGGGAAAAAACTAGTTTAAATCGTATTAGGAAGTTGTATTGTAAACATGTACTGTGTAAACCTGGCAAAGTCCATTGTCTGACTCTGGAATGTCTTAAATTCCAACCGTCCGGTTCCCCTCCCCCACAAAGCAAAGTGGAGGCATTCAGTTCAATTTTTGTCATTAATTTCATTCTTATTTTGATGAGAAAATGATGAAACAGCTTTTCAATTTGGCTTTTTAAATTCTTATATGAAAATAAAATTTTACTGAGTTGTATTAGGTTTGTTTGACTCTATCATAGGAACATTTGGGTTTGGAAGGGACTAGGAGATCACCTCATCCAACTAACTAATCGAAGAAATTGCATTTTACATAATGCAAAAGAGAAAATGAAGCAATCCATGTAAACCAAATGTTTGTTTCCATAAAACAAAGAAGATCTAGTTGTGGTGTTTCAGAACCTTTATTTCACTGACTATCCCGGTCCTTCTGCTTAAGTAAGTACTAGTTTGTCACTAGCTCTGCTTATTAATTTTAAAATTTCGTATTGTATGTTTTTATTGAAAAGAAGGTTCCCTTCTGTTTTTCTTTTTTAAAATACATGGAAGTATCATGTAGGGTTGGCCTCCCCTAGGGGCAGGGTTGAGGGGTAGGGCCACAAACAGGTCCCTGAACGGTGGTTGCAGGGCCCTGCTGGGTCATGGTCTGTCCCCTCAGCTAAGCCCAGAAAAAACTTTTTTAGAGAAAGAACATGAAGGTGAGGGAGTTCAATGTTAAGGCTCGGGGCAGGCAGGACTTAGGACCAAAATAGTCAGCTTTGGTCCAAGTGGAGGCAAGTTTTTCCCAGAGCTCATCAAGGCTGCAGCTGTCTGACAATTTCCACCCTGTCCTGAGGAGTCACCACTGTGCCTCCACCCATGGCAAGAGCACGTGGTCATGGCTGCGGCCAGCATGGCAGACCCTCCCAAAGTATCTGGAACCAAGTCTGAGATCTGGAGAAAAGGATCAAAAATACACTTTCTGTTAAGGGCTGTATCAAGCACAGTCAATGGAAAAGCTTTTAGCAAATGAGTTGTTAAAGCCTGTTGAAGTGTGTATGGTCTGGACCAGCTGCAGTGAGGGGGCAGGTTGTGGACCATTTCCCCAGCATGGTGCTGAGGAAGGAGGCTCCTATATTCTCATTATAGCAGGGGAAAATCCACTTTTCTTGCATGGATAATTTAGAAGTTATGAATCAGCCTGTTGTTTTTATTTCAGCAGACTACAGACAAGAGTTATGCAAAATGAGGCTGCTGCCTGTCTGTCAGGCAGCTGTAGTTTTTTACCCTGCAGCTTCTTTTAGTGTGCATTCTTGGCAAATTCTGAAGAGAAGCAGTCACAACTGTGCACTCAGACGTTAGAGCAGATCTCATTCCCAAGCCATTGAGCCGGGGACTTCACTCATGCATCGTCCCATGTCTGACGCAGCCATTAAGCACTCTGACCCAGTAACCAGAAAACTGAATTGGTGTCTGAGTTAAAAGACACTCTAAAAATATGCTCTTGAATCATCTGTTTTTGAAAAGAGATTAATATTTTCTTGCAGTGTATCTGCTTTTCCCAGGTGTTAAATAGACCATTTGGTGTCTGCTGGTCTTTGGGATCTTTTAAAGTAGGTGTTAAAGGCTATTCCAGACTAGCTCTACAGGGCTTTAAGGCATGAGAGACAGTTACCTGCAGAAAAATGCCCATCTCTCTCAAATAATTAGCAATTATCTGTCAAAAAAGCTTCTGAGCTGACTACAGTAAGAAAAATACTTTTCATCTTTGGCTTTTTTGCCTCTCTCCTTCCCTCTCCTATTCGCCTCCCTCCCACCTTTCCCCTAGCATTTTTTTTTAGCAGCCTTTTCCAAAGGAAACACTGATGAAAGTATCTTTCAGTGCCTGAGCAGTTCCCTCGGATGCCTCCTCCCTGTCCACCCCCGAGATTGCAACAGACATCTGCCTTTGTACACACTATGTCAGTGTCCTGCAGAGACATTTTATATGTTCATTGTTTCTCCAAAATAAATAAGAGCAGCACAGACGATGCAAACTGGCTGTAGACATCCCATTGCTAATAACGGAGCTACTTTGGTAATTGCTAATAATGATGCAGTGTTTCAGCATGGGAACACTCTTCTAGCTGCAATGTGGATAGGCCCTGAATAGAGAGACACAGATGGTAACATTACTGCATATTTCTTTGTAGAAGAAGTTGAAGTTTTGCTGTGGGAAAAAAACTCCAACATTCCTACATTTTGTTCCAATTATTTCTTTAGTATTAGCAGCACTGGCATGCTTGATCTGTGAACTGTGTCAGTGCCACCTAAGGAAATATCCAGAGGAGTCTGCAAAGTGAGGAGAAGCAATTGTTTCCACTTAGCAAAGGAAGCACTTAGATGCTATTTGACAGAATTGCATTTGCCTTCTTTGGCAAGGATGACCCATTTTGATCACACGCAACAGCCAAACAACAGCCAATTTGCAGTAAATCAGACTTTAAACATTTCTGTAGCTGCTAGACTGATTCTGGAGTCTTGTCTCGTGTACCAGAGTTCCCACATCTGTACCTCAATTGTCCGGGAGTGCTTCACTGCATTTTGCAGGCTACAAACAGCAGGAACACATGGTTTGTGGGCCAACTCTTGGGTTTCAGCTTCCTTTGATGCCTGCAAAGTACGTGCTCCTCTGGGAATGCCTGACATCCTCCCTGCTTATGTGCACAACCACTTCAGCACCCTGGTGAGTCCAGCCAGTGGAAGCACACAGTGCTACTTTGGCCCGACTGCAGCACGTTTCCTTTGAAAGGTGTTTGGAGAGCTGTGGCAGCATGTCAAAGATAAGAGAAGCAGGAATTGGTTGTATTTGCCAAGCGCCTGCCTTTGTTGGCTCTGTCCACGAGAGCAGCTACCCTCACTTTTGAACTCTCCGGTCTTGCTGCACGTTCATCCACAAAAATTGCTAGCTCACCCAGACCTGGAGTGTCAGGACCAGAGCTGTCCTTCCTGCAAGATTAGGTCATATCATTAGATCAAAGTCCTATTATGCCATTTTACACCACGTGGATGCAACACCAGCCAGGTTTCAAGTCCCAAGCACAGGTGTCTAGTAACTGTGTGATGCACACATGAAAATTAGAGCCATAAGCCAAACTTAGAAGCTAAATTTCGTGTCTTTCCCCAACATTACACCTTTCTCATCCACACTTATAGCTGCTTTTCCAATTTAGATTTCAGAAGAGTGTTGCTAATGTCTGAAACTATCCTACCTGTAGTTGCTTTGCAACTTTTTCTCTTCATCTGGCAATTCAAAACTGCTGTTAATGAGGCCCTTTTAAACAGCTGAGAAACAGTGATCTGCCAAAGAGGCTTCTTCCTGGCAAAATGAGTGCTTGCTGCCCAGTATTAATTTCTTTGTAGAGGGAACATGTAGCAGAAAACAGTGTTGGCGTGTGGGTAGGAAATAAACACAGGGTATTTTGCTGCAGAGTTGCTGTGTAGGTAGAAGGGCAAGGCATAAGCAGGAGTGATAAGCAAGTGTCATTTAAAAATGGTCATGACAAAAATGGTGAAAAAGCACTGAAAACCATATAATTTCACCTAATTCATCTTTCCAAAAAGTGTGTGTGTCCTGTAATCTGGATATGTGGGTTTTTTCTGTGGCTCGTGGAGCAAAAATAAATCCCACCTTAAGACTGATCACCAGGATAAATCATTCTTTCCAGGTGCCTTTATCTCTCTCCCCAGACTACCAGGGGATAAGTAGCTCAGAGTATCTGCCTGGGTTTTAGACAACTATTATAAGGTGAAATAAATTCCACCCAAAATCCTCAGAAATGGCTGTCCTAAGTGGACAGGAAAGCTGGCAGACTTAGATAGCTGCTGGAACTCATTTCTGTCATGGCAGACACAGAGCTGATTGCCACAGTTGATACACTATTGCCCATGTCAATGAGGTAAAAAAAAACCTTGCTAATATTTTGAAATTTTTTGTTATGTCACAGGCTCAATGCACAACAAGCGGCATAATTGGTTTACAAGTGAAAATTAAAATGAGAAAATGCGCACAAGACCTTTATGTTCTGCTCTTACACGAGTAAACTTTTCTTCAAGAACTGAAACAGCCGTGTTGAAGTGTCTCACACGTTGATGTGCTCATGGTGTCAGATCGTGTTTGCTTAGGCAGTGTTACCTGCAGCGCCCGTGGCTTGGCTCAGAGCCTGTGGCAGCCTCGGTGGGACAGGCCGACAAACCTGTGCTCGCTGGTCTGGGGAGTTCAAAGTCATCCTGCAGAGCACAGGCACCACAGCAGCACAGTGGTCAGCAGCTGGAGATCTTCTGTAGCAAAGATACTTGATAGGACACAGTGATACGAGCAACATCCCTGAAGTGGCAGGGAATGGAAAGAAAAATACCAGAGTATAAGTGCACACAACACAGGCTGCCTAATTCAACAAATGTAATTAATTCACTTAGACTTCCTCATTCTTCTCTCAGCACACGCTCAGTCCTGCTTAACATATGCTTGAATCCTGCTTAATATAACGTAGCCAGCAGGTGCTTACAATTAAGCACATGCTTAGTAATGTGCCTGAATTAAGGCCCAAAATATTCCTGCTTTAACACATGAACAAGACTGTTTCCATTAAGATGGAGCACTGCACGCTAGGGTTTGTAATCACTGCAGACCACACCACATGTATGATGAAGCACTATGAAATGCTTCTGTTCAGAAGAGTGTTCATGTGCACTCATTTGGGTCTGAGCTCAAAACTCTTTTTCAATCAGGGTCAAAGCAATGACTGTCTTAGACCAATTTATGAAGCCCGAATCCTGAAGTTCCTGTTGCTTCAAAACTCCCACAGACTTGAAACATGCAAACTGGATGCAGTTCATGGGCTCCTGGCAGATTGTCAGGGCAGTGTCCTTAAGTTTGTGATGTTTTGCTAAATTGTTGTAAGTGGTTCTGTTTAAAATTCAGGAAAAATAGAGGACACTGCATTTCACTTATAGTCTGATTTGTTGTCTGTACCTTATGTAACTAAAAAAGGGTGGACTTGAACACCAACAGGTTAAGCAGTAATGATGCCAGCAATTTCTTTTGCTGAGGCTTTAGTCAGGCTAAGGACACAATGTTAATCTGGGGTTGTTTCTCTTTTTCCTTAAATAATATTTTTATTGAGCAAGAAGAGGATGTCAGAGTGGCCTTTTGATCAGCTGAAAACAACAGTGTCTCTAAGGGAATCTTTCCTGTTTATTGTATGCTGCTGCATTTGAAAAATGCTAGCCTACAGTAGAGCAAGACTCCTTAACATACAAGAAGCAGGGCAAAACAGGATGAGGCCAAAATGGGAACTGTATATCACAGGAACTTGGAAAGACAGGAAGTTACAAAAGAAGTAGAAATTCTCGATTAAAAACATAATTGTACCAGCTTGTGCAAGAGGATAATGACTTTCAAATGTCAGCCTTTGTGCCTGTTCATAATGATAAAGTTATTAAACCATATGTACTGTTCTTAATTCCATTTCTCATGGCAAGTCATTTAGGATCTATAACTATTCTGTCCACTAAAATCTAGAGTATTTCTTCAGCTGTATATTCAAACAGTAGATTAAAAGGAGTGCTAACTAGAGCAGAACCTGCCAGGACTGCTGCACAGTAGTTTAAACCACATTGGAGATTCTGTTATAAGACCATATTTTCAAGGATTTAAATATCAGCCATAAAAATTCACTCCCAGGATAAAAGTCAAATAATGAGTGAATATTTAAACCCAATTTGTTAAAATAAAAAGGCATATTTTTTACATTTTAGAAGTTTCATGTGTAAAAAAGAATAAGCTCTTCAAATATTTTTCATAGATCTGTGGCTGAAAAGTAAATTTAGTTCAAAAATTACCTCCATAAGAAATTAACCCTTAAAGCAGTGGTTTTGTTATTTCAGAAAATCAGTTATCTTAGAGATAGTCACAAAAAATTTGCACCATTGAGCTTGGTCCAGCTCTGGCTTGCAAATGGAAAAACCTCGTTTGTTTCAGGGAGAATTGGATCAATGCTAACTTCCTGCTCAGGAAGTTGAAGTCTGGAAGGAAAACCTAAGAGCTCAGTTTGACAATCACAACGCTTGTTAAAATTGTCACCTATAATATCAGCAAAGTTATCTCCAAAGTGAAGAAGACAAGCACTGTGTTGGTGTCACCACGCGTGCCTCAGCCTTCCCCAGCATTTCGGTCAAAGTGTCAGTGCTCCTGATCCCAGGCCATGGGATGGTGCTGCTTCCAGGCCAAAGCTGCTAATCTCATGTCTTATAATTATAGGCACATGAAAACAGGAAAGCTATAGAATAAATTGCCATTACAAGATGGTTTTTGGTGGGGTGATAATATCAGCGAATTCTGCAGCAGCTTCTGCAAATCTTACCTAGCAGGTGATATTTATGGACTCTTTACAAGATTTTCACATATGGTGTTTTAAAGAGGTTTGTAACTTTTATGCTCATCCATCCAGTTTATTTATTTTGCAAAAATCCCACTCCAAAGGTCAGCTATGTTCTGTCTGTCTCAGCAACTCCAGGCCTAGGGAAAAATGCTGAATGTAATCTCAGCATGAAGTAGTTATCCAAATGTGCTTTTAAACACGGTAGAGATGGTTTTGTGTCTTGTTCTCATATATCTTAGACTGTGTGTCTCTTGGCTTTACACATCATTTAAATGAGAGCACTGTTTAGCACCTCTTTCACATTCAAATGATGTATTTGTGCTCTTTTGTGTGGAAATGTCTGTATATTTTCAACACTTCTCAGTTCATGTGAAAGCAGACAGGAACAAACCGAGGAGACAAAGATTATGTCAAAGTGGCTGAATAATACTGAAATGATCATGATGCATCTATTCTTCTTTTCAAAATCTTCAGAATAAACCCTTCTTTCCATTTCCAGCTTTCTAGCAGTGGAGGGAAATTTATTTCCTACCCATCCAGCCTGACACTCTGCTCTTGGTGTTGGGTTCCCACCTCTGGCGCTCCTTCTCTGCTCCAGCTGATTCACGCCTGAAGGCCAAACCCTAACACTGCCTTTCCTCCTTATCTGACAGCAGAACAGAATACCTTCTCTTTATCTTACTACGTCTTACCCATGTGACTGAAAAGATCCCACGCTTAGTAATTGCAGGTGAAATTATGCAAACACAGCTACTCTCATCTGATTGATTCATTTTGCAGGTAAAAAGCATGCTTGCACACAGGGAAGTCACAGATCAGCTTTTTTATGTATATCCTAAAAGCCACTGTAGCTGGGAGGTATTAAGCACCTCAAAGTTACATTTCCTGTATGTCTTGGTTTAACCTGGCAGGTAGCTAAACACCACACAGCTGCTCCTTTGGTCCTCCCCCCACCCAGTGGGATGGGGGAGAGAATGTGGAAGAAAAAAGTACAATTTATGTGTTGAGCTAAAGACAGTTTAATAGGAGAGAAGTGGAAGGGAAAATAATAATAGCAATAACAGTAACAGTAATAATAATGTACAAAACAAGTGATGCACGATGCAGTTGCTCATCACCCACTGACCAATGCCCAGCCAAGGGCATGCAGCCACTGGCCGACTTTCACTCCAGTTTATATACTGAGCATGACACTGTATGGTCTGGAATATCCTTTTGGTCACCTGGGGTCAGCTGTCCCAGCTGTGTCTCTTCCCAGTTCCTGTACCTCCAGCCTAATCCCTTGTCAGCTGATATGAGAAGCTGAAAAGTCTTTGACTTAGTTTAAACACTGCTCAGCAACAACTGAAACATCACTGTTATCAATATAATTTTTATCTTAAATTCAAAGTACAGCACTGTACAACCCACTAGGAAGAACATTAACTCTATTATAGTCAAAGCCAGGACCCTGTAGAAGACCAGTTGTAAAAATTCAACCAATACTTGCATAGCTGAATCTCTCATTCACAAAAGCAATATGGTTACAGAGCAACTATTATTTATATAATGTTTGATTTGTGATATGTGTGTACAATCAATTGCAAATTATGTGCTTTTCAAACATCTGCTGTAGTTTATTGTGAGTCTATTAGTGGATATCTAATATCCAGTAAGAAATGACGTGTAAGAAATCCATGACCTCTTTTCTGTCAGCAGAGCCCTGTAATTCAAACAGAGGCTGTCTATCTTCTTTTTTAAATCAACCTTCTGGCTTTGAGGATCTGAGGCTTTCTGATGAACTATCATGAAAATACATTCATGATATTTTCATGTCTGCCATACTAAGTCTGTTTTTTGACCAAGGGGGCAAAGCAGCTGTATGGTATGTGAAAACTGGCACAACTTTAAAACAGGCATTGATACAAAGTCATGAAAGAATGTTCTTAGAAAAACAAAATCCATGTCTTCAAGTCAAAATCACGAAATTCTTATTTTCATCGGCCACCTGGTAATATCACAAGCACTATTTCTTTTAGGAATACAACCCAGGAGTATAGATTCCCTTTGCTCTTAGGAGTCTAGTATACCTGCTTCAGAAGCAAGATACCTGGTTGCTCATAGGATACACAGGGAGCTTTGCAGTTTCTGGTCTTATGCGAGTTTTGTCAAACTGCCACAGTTTGTGAATTCCACATTCTTCTCTCAAGGAAGAACACTTGAAACCACAATTCAGCTGCAGGGTATAAAAGCAGCTATTAAATATACCTACTACTATACCTACATGTTTATAGGTGCACTAGGAGGACTTGCCTTGGGCTAGAGCTCAGCGGGTTAAATTGCCTTCACTTAAACTAATGGAGCTGTGTTGGTTTTCAACTTCGGTGGAGCTGGAGTGGTGGACAGGACGGGATGCATGTCCTACAAGCAGGACCAGAAAAGCTCTGTGAGAAAGACTTGAACATATTTTCCAATTGCAGATTTAAAATTGCTCTTTAAGACTGAGATTCTCCACTCAGTAACATCTTTTCCCCTCCTGACAGCAGCACCTTTATGCTGCCATGCCCTCTTCTACCAAAGTCTGAAGAGTTTCGCTAAATGCCAGAGAGGAGAGTGTGGTTGCAGAGTGCAGATTTTTTGGGTTCCCTGTTCGGTAAGGTGTCTGTCATGGTCCTCTGCCCAGGACAGTTGCTGCGTGTCTCCCTTGGGGTTCCTAGTCTCAGACACAGGGCAGAGTTTCGGATGTGTTTTTCCTTTTTATTTTCATCTCAGCCTGGAAAAAGTTCTGTTCTCTCTGTGGGAATTTAACTTATGTAAAGACTGTGGGATCAGGACTGCAGCTTACTCTGTTATACCTAATTAACCCTGGGAATTCATTTCCACAACACAGAACTAGGCCAAGTATATAGGTAGCTTTACAAAAGAAAATTAAGGATTTGCAGAGAAGACATGGAATATCCACAATTACATTTCATATGATACAAAATAATTAAGGGATATAAGCCATAATGGTTCATGACACAATCCAAGTTCTGAAAGATGGGGATACGATGAAATTTACCCATGGGAAAGTGATTTTGTAATTGTAGAGGTGGGTGTATTCCATTTACTTCTGTATTTATTTTAGATGAATGTTTATATTTGTATAAACATTAAGGAAAAGCATCATTCTATAACCTCTGGGTATTTTTACCATTTCTTTAAAATACAGAAGTAATTGCTGCATACTTCTTAAAGAATAAAAGGAAAAAAATTAAAACTCTTGGTTTTTCCCACCCACACATTTCTCTTCACTTCATGTATCCCAGCCCTCAGATTACCCCTCCCTCTGCAAAAGCCTGGGAAAAGATTCACAAGCACATGTGAAAAATGATAGTTTCACATGGCTGTAGTAGGTTCACATCCTTATTATGTAAATGAGTGGTTTTGGTTTGGGCGTCTCTTTTGTGGTTTTTGTGCAGATGGTTAAATGCTTAAAGACAGTGGGCCAAATTGTTCCTACTGGAATTTCACTGGCTTTGGCTAAGCTACACCAGGAATCGAAATAGGCCATGGAACCAAAATCTGTTTTTACATATAATGAAATAGTCGGATGGGTAATGGGATTGCTGCACAGTAGCAGAAAGGAAGAAGCAGCCATAAGGAGATTTCCCTTTGTCTGTTTGGTAATTAATGAAGTACCTGGAGAACAACAGATCTGAGAAACTTCACTTTGCTCCTGTGATCTGCACTTCCTCCAGCCAGGTAAGCACAGAGCTGTGTGTGCTGGAGGCTGATTAATTAGCCCAAGCCAGTTGTAAAATCTTTAGGAAACAAGTGGTGTCTGTTTTCTTCTGCACAGGATGCCAAGAAATGTATTTAAAGTGTGAGAGTCAAAGGTCAGTTTGACATCACGTACTCTGAGAAAGAGCCCTTGCTTAGATCTCTGTTTCATGTTAGAAATGCTGTCTGCAAGCCGTGAAGTTATTGTACTTGATAAGAGAAGGAGTAGGATTAATCTGCAGCAAGGAAAATTTAGGTTAAATATTATGAAAAATGTTGTAACTGTGAGATCACTTAAGCAAAGTAGCAGGCTGTCAGGGGAGACAGTCAAGGCTGGAAGTGACACTTTTCTATCAGTGCTTGTTGGGAGAATAATTAATAAGCATTTCCCTGTGAAGGGGGAGTGGCACCCGGCTTCCCCAGAGGCTTCTGCCAAACCAAAGGAGCCGACGGATCTCACAGACATGCTTGGAGCTAATGCTTATGTACAGATAAAATGGAGATTTCTGAAAGGACTTTTCCAACCTCTTCCCAGCTTGTGTTACATATTCTAAATGTAAATTGAATGCAAATACTTTGAGCTGTTTGCCACAAAGCAATTTACGATCTCCTACACTAAATCTGACCCACCGGAAATATGAGGGTCAGTAGTAATGCTACAAATAATTCTTTAGAAACTAATTGGGTTACAACAGGAAAAAGGTCTGCTGCAATCTCTATGACTTCTCGTGCTCATTTTATATTTTTTTCACAAATTTCTTGTTACAATTTAGTACCTCTAAGTTTTTAAGCAATGTCTTCCTCTATCAAAGTTAATGATCATGTTATTGCATTCAGTGAGAAAATGCATATAAATTAGATGCGTGGCTCAAGTTCCAAACATTCTGCCAAGTTTTTTATCTTCAAATTGTTCAGGCTTATCTGCTCTCACTGAACCAGTGATAATAAGGTATCTTTCTTTCTGTCTTTGTTCTGGAAAGATAAAATTTGTCATTTCCTAGCATTATATCCAAGTGCAGCAAACTGCAAAACAAACACACTACCTCTACATGATTTTGGGGATCCAGTGAGTGTTAAATTCATTTTCAAAATCGGATTAAATCTCTGTCCCTAATTTGTGCCAACAAAATTGTCAAGTCTTCTTAACTAAAGAGCCAAAGAGTTATTGCCTTGATAATAACAGAAGATCTGAACTTGGCAGTTTTATAGATTGGCCGATGTCTAAAAACCTTTAGTAAAGGTTGTTCTCCACCATCTCCAGTGGAGTAGTGTTTCATAAAAGCAAACGTTCATTTTGTCCACTAACAGGAGTTTTGGCAACGTGAAGGGGGGCATAGGCAACATGGTGTTTAATCCATAGCTTTCCGTCTACTGCACCCTGCAGAGCCACAACCCAGGGAACCAGAAGAAAGAGATCAAAAGGCTTTAAAAATGTCAGGCAACAGGATCTCATTTAAATTATTAGGTGAGATGCCCTCTTTGGTTTGACAATAGCAAAACATATCACGTAGCCTGTTTTCTTCTCTCCCTTTATGCTGATTTTGACAGGCTGGTGCAATTGCATGTAGAAATTGTATTTTTGCTCTCCAGCATCACTTTGGACACTGTTTGAAAACATGTTTTTGTACAACAGTGTAATATTCAAAGGTATTTGAATCATGCAGAAACTGGAGGATTTGTAACAGGTTCTTAACCAGTATTGACTGAAATAAAACTTATTTGACAAGAAAACCCCAGAAACCTGCCTTAGGTGAAACTGATAAGTGCTTGGGGAATATAGAAAGGCTTATCTGTAATTCTGCTAAGTGATTCAGCTTTAAGAATTGTGCATTTCTAATTCACATACATATGCTAAAAGGTTTTTGTGAATTTTCAACAATTGAAATTGTTAAAACCGTATAAGCAGAGAATTTTTTCTTGTTATTTGGATTGGCTTTATTGCAGAAAGATAGATACAGTTCCAACCTGATGTCATACTGCGGAACATTGAAACCTTTTTCCCAAGCTGTATGTGTAACCTCTATGCTGCTAAATCCTTGTGCATGAATAGTCTCACTGACGTCAGGAAAAGCAGGGCTGCACAGTCTAATTCTTAAAATAAGTCATGTTCATATAAATTCTTGCTGCTGTCGTTTTTATCTCAGATTTTGTATGGTGGAGCATATGGCCTGAATTTGAGACTGGCTGAATATTAAAATTCTCTAGCTTAGTGAGTAAATCATGTTTCTAAATCGTACGAGTAGTGGATAGTACTGATTTTAAAAAGCACCAATCAGTCAAGACTTATGTGCTTAGAATGAAAGAAATACAAATAGAAGGTCATCAATATATACATGATTAACGACCACACTTAAAAGCAGTTTTAACCATACCTCCTGATCATGGATTTGCATGACTGTGTGGTCTGTCTGTATGAAGGATGGGCTGAAACAAGGGGAAAAAAGATCTCAGCACTGTTCTGTGTTACTTACTTATGTTAATGCCTTTGGGATTCTTTACAGAATAACACAGATATTGCAGATTTAGGAAAGCAGAACAGGCTATTTTTAGGATTCAATTCATATGGAACCGTATTTACTCACCTTATAGCAGCTCCCTGATTTTCTTCTCACAATTACGTTGACAAAATGCAGATGGGCAGGAGACTGCAGAATTGAACTGAGCAGGACTTGCATCCCTAAGGATTAAAAGCATCAGGAGACAAAATGCGTGCTGAAGAGGAGCAAGCTTCTGGGTGTAAAGGACACTGGTCATACTGGGTGAAAGGCACTTCACATTCAGAATGCCTCACCATAGCAAAGTGTTCGCTAATGTGTTCCCATCCTCTCGTGTTGCCCCAGGTATCTAAGACAATTCCTACATGGCAAATGGAGGGAGAGTCATTTATAACGTGACAGACTCATGCTAAGGCTGGCACGGAATATCATTAACCTCACGAGTCTTGATGTGACTGAAGAGGCTCGAGATCTGTATGGGAGACTAGTCTGAAAATTAACAGCCTCATTAATCAAATCACAATGTTTTGACAGCTTCATGGTGTGTATGCAATCTATCCTGTATACAATTTAGCTAAGGCTTTTATGCAACAAGAGATTTTTTTGCAGTAACTTTATGTGAAAAGACTCCACCTTGCAGCAAAATTACTGGATTGTATGCTGATTATCAAGGAGTAAAAAAGCATAATAAGATGAGATTCAAATAGAAAATCCTGCCAGGATTATGAAGGAGGTAGCACACCCCCTTTTATCCTACTCTGTTGTACTGACAGCAGTATAATCACCATCATCACTTACTTAGATAGTCTGGGGGAAAGCTGGCCAACCTCTCACACCTGAGCTAGGGTGCTGGAAATACTCCTCTTCAAAGCAGAAATCCTTTGAATCCATTTGCCCAATGTGTTTAGTCAAGAGTGAAACAAGTGTGGATAACCTGCTGGGGCACCCTACCATGATGCGCCAGAGCACGTCCCTCAGATAACCAGTTCTCCAAAGCAACAGGTCACTCAGGGTCATTCAAAGTAACTCTGGGTCCCTCAGATGTCAAACAATCATTTTCTGCTTAAATACAGACTGTGCCCCATATCCTTTGTTTTTCAGGCTCCTTGTAAGTACCTACCCTAAGGAGCTTAGGGATACACGGTTGCCTCTTCTGCACCTAGGGATTTATGCAGAAGGCTTATTAATACTTCTGAGTATTAATTGTCTAAATCCCTGCACATCTAGGCAAGGCTACATCAATTATTATTTCTGGGTTATAAAGAAATGTTGTTGCTTGTTATAATGGGCTTAGTAGAAGAAGGTTTGATGTAGTGGCAAGAGTAGCAAAATGCTGTATTTCACTATGAATGTTTTGAAATGGAGACTCACAAAAAGTACATATATATATATGTACTATATAGTACATTAGGTGGTTCTAGGAGAACATCTCATTGTCTATCTTCAAGAGTAAAAATTTGAAATCACAGCTAAAAATAGTTAGAAGCAAGAATGAAGAGCTGTCAACTAAATATATCTGTTTACAAAAGATGTATTGAATCACAAAAGTAGTGACAGTGTCACTAGTACTGTGGCCATCTCAGTTCATCATGTGCCTTCAAACTCATTCAGGGAAATATCAATATCTGATTTTCCAATCCAGAAAGCTGTAGCACAGGGAAGTTAGCTGACACTTGGCTTCACTAAATAGCCATGGCAGATGAAAAGAGTTTGCTTTCAGCCTTCCAGTCCAGCATCTGCCCACTTTCTCCCATTGGCTCCTGTCTCCCTAAATGACCTAACTAAGCCCCGTCGTACTGAGGGACATCTAGGCTCACATTTGCAGCCTGAAATCTCAACTCTCTCTCTAATCTCACAGCTTTATGGTCCTGCTAACTACTGTGTGAACAGAACGGAGCTGTAACAAACCAGAAAGCATACAGCTGACTGAACAGGCAACCCCTGGGCAGCCCAATTCCTTTCCAATGCTCCTACCTTCCCAGAGAGTGGCTCTGATGAGAGCAGAATGACTCCCAGCTTCCAACCTGCCACAGGTTGAGTATTTGCATCTGCACTCCAGTCAAAGACGTGACTGCGGCATCCATAGCGGTGCCAAATTCTTACCCAGTTAGTGGCGACGCGGTGGTGGCACAGGATTTATTGTTCCTGGTGGAAACATTCAGCACTGAGCAGAGTCTATGACATTATTAGTACCTCAGCCAGTTAAATAAAAACAGTTCAGACATGTGTTGTAATCACATCTCCAAATGCAAGAATTGCAATTTTTGGTGGAGTTTATCACTGCTCTGAGCAGCACCATTAACAAGCAATACTGTGATTTTCCCAGAGCACAATGTGCATAGAAACCTTACTCAGGTCCTTTCCAGCTGACATATCCTTTTGTTGCTGGCATGAGATGTGTTTCCATGATCCTTATCCCTGTGAGGAAAAAAGAGGTAATCCTTCATCAGTTCGTCTATTATCTGTTTGTTAGTTCTGATTTTTGTGAATTCCCATGAGGAATTTTTACAGGGGGAAGGGACTAGGGTTGGAAATACGTCTCAAAGTTGTGTGGCTGGAGTAGTTCATATAGTAGCCATGCAGCAATCATGTAAGCACAGAGGACACTTTGTGGTATCTGTTTGAGGAGAAATGCGTAGTAATTGAGGAAAAGCTGAAAACCAGGATGTTATATGCCAAATATGTGAAAAATCAATTTGGTGGAGCTGTTTCAGGAGTCTGTTCATCACAACATGTTGGTACTGTGAGTCAGGCAGGACTGTGCCTCTCCAATGGTCTGTAAGTCTCCTAATATCCCTTTGTTCAGAGAGAAGGAGGGACTGGCTTTACAGCGCCCGCGAGACCAAATCCGGGTTAAAGCTAATGAGGAATGCGTACGTTTAATTTGTTGAAGGGGTTTTCTGCATGTTTCAGGAAAGAGGAGGGGTTATTACCATTTCCCCCCTGTAATAAAAAACAGGATCCTGTATCTTGGAAATGTTTACAGTGTAACAAAATGAGGTTATGTTACACTGTAAAATTTTAAAGGGGGACTAGCAGGGACACCTAGGCTCAAGAGCATGAAACCCATGAGCTGTTCGGACAGGAAGGGTTTGTATTTAAAAATAATGAAAATAATATTTCATTGAGATAAAAACAAGTGGTTTTGACGCAAAAGTTGAGACATTTCCAGCTACAGACCCTCCTCTGCCGGGTACCAACAGTTTTGTTCAGAGTAGGGGCTGAACAGGATGCATATACCACCTGGCTCAAAGCTGGGTGTGCTGTGTGTTGGTTATTTGGGTGCTGAGAGAGCAAACCCACAGGTTTCTCTTTCTTTGCTACACTGCAAGGTGACAGTGTCTGGCAGTACTGCTGGCCGGGAAGGACAGCTCCAGGGATGCCCTTTGTGCCCCGCAGCACAGCACCCTGGGATCTGCACCACCTCACACGCAGCACAGGGAGAGGTTGCAACAGAGGGATGGAGGCTGTGCTGCCAAAAGGAGTCCCCAAGTCCATCTGTGCAAGTCAGACATCTCTGTGAGCCTGCTCAGGAGGCTCAAAGTGAGGAAAGGGATGGTGTATTATCTCATTTCCTTCTCAGACTTCCTACTACTGTTTTGAGCAATTTATACCTTTAAGAATGCATAAAGCAAACAAACCTTGTTCTCCCTAGTGTGTGAAAGCCTGTCTTTTGCATTATTAAACCATAAAGGAAAGCCTGGCGTTATCTCGCGCAGATTCTCTGCACGTACAAGAGGATCCGGCCCAAACACATTTCACGGCTTGTCTGTCTGAGTTAGTGCGCTGCTTGCCAGGAGTGAAGGAGAGGAAAGAATCAATGCTTAATACCACAGAGTCTTGCACAGGTTGCTCTTGGATGTGCTTATCACCACTAAGTAGACAAACAGAAGTAAAAGCACTTATAGATACCTACTGAAAGGGTAAACTAAACAAAAGCCATCAAATCAGGATTTTATCCATTTAATTGCAGAGTAAGTGTTCTCATCAGCTGTATAATGGTTTATTGCCTTTCAAGGCTTATTTATTGTAATTAATTAAAGAAGACTTAGAACACCACTCCCTTATGGGTTACAAAAGGAAAGAAGATGCAACACCATTTTTTTTTTGCAATCCATTGAGTTACTTGCAGATCCCCTTGGTCTGTCAGGTAATATATAATTATAGCTCCATGTCACACTGTCCATTTCTCCAAGTAGAAAGCAAGGGCAGAAGCCTGACCCATGAAACACAAAAGACATATCAACATCATTATCCATACTTTCTTGGACCCAGTAACAGCTCTTTCCTGAAGAGTGTCTTCTTGATTACAGCTGTCGAAGCAGCCTGTACAAGGATGGGAGAGTGGTTCTAGGAGAACATTACTTCTGACCTCAAAAGCAGCAATTTCTTTGTGAGTGTGCTAGTCCTGGCTTAGGTTTTCCACTGCCCTGATTTCAAAGGCAGGGGTCGTCTCACAGCCATGCCGCTCCAAACTACATTTAGTGTCCACTGAGTATAGGTCCAAACGCTCAGCAGATTTAGGAGAGAGTATATCTCAAGAAGTTGTGTTGATGAGGGAGGAAAAGGAAGTGGAAAGAAGACTAACTCGGTCCCATTTAATGAATACTTCCTTGACATTTGTGCAGCTCTCGCTGGGAATTTGAGCTGGCATGCATGTATCCAGTATGGTCCCAATTACTGAAGCCCATGAGCTGTGTATGTGTTTGTGTTGTGTGTATATCCATTACCCTGCTTGCTTTCCAAAGTATTAGGTACCAGAAGAAAACTATGCAAAATTTTTAGCAGACACTTGTGAATTCTGGTAGGTTTTCCACTTAGTTTTCCATTTTAAATTAGTGTAGGGCAATGCACCTCAGATACAATGCCACTAAACTCTGTAAATTTGTACCAGAGATGATGCTGATCTGCTGTGCACATTTTCCTTCCTGTAAGTCACTATCACATGCCTCTCTTTCTAAGAAAGACATTTTTATGGGAGGTGGATCGCTGGGGTGGGTTTTTTTGCATGGCTTTGCCCCATGTTCCAGCTATAACAATGCAGTTTCACTGGGCACTGGGTCATAAGGCTGACCTCAGCTAACAAGCTGTTCCTGTTTTTAGGCTACTGTGAATGTTTATTGGCCACTGTTTTCCTCCTTTCTAAACACATAGTTATTTCTCAAGACCCATATAAATCACAAGGTCATGAAACACATAAAAACCATGACATTCTCTGTGATATGGAATACAAATGAACTAAATTCAGGCTTAGCAGCTTTAAACATCTATGGTATATTTTATCGTAAGATAAATAACTTTATTTAAGCTATATATACTTTTCAGTTCTAGGATACACGAAATAAAATGGCAATAAAGTTGCTCAATGGGACAAACTTTTATATACTGATGTTTCAAATTGATACAGTTTAACTGTGTGCTCTATTACAAAGTACCATAACTCTGAAACTGAGTTTAAATGGTGATCTGTTTGCAATAAACATTAAGTAATCATGTATTTTATAAGAAAATTATAATTCTGAGAGTAATATTGAATTTTCAAATGCGGATTTCAAGAGCATAATCTCAGGGAGAGGTCTGCACTTGTGTTGGATTGATGCACTGATGTGTGCAAAACCAAACTAAGCCTATAAGGACATGCATAAGCTATCAACGGGAGTTTTATTTATAATTTCTTTACTGAAATTAGACAGCAAATCAATAGAAAAGGGTTGGTAGCAATTACTATAGTTTAAATTTGCATAGAAGTTTCCACTCTGCTTCTCTGTTCTCATCTGTTTTAGCAGTTTTGAAATGAACATCTTCCAGGCTGAGTTTCCCAGGCTGCTTCTCTGGCTGAGAATGAACTTTGGGAAGAAACATCTGAAATGATTCAGGTCTTTCCTTGTATAAAGAATACAAAAATATGCACACAGAAACACACACGCATACGTGCGTGCACGTCCCAGTTGCAAAACAGAAGACAAACCGTGGGACTTTTTCAGGCAGCTCTTCAACCACACTTACTAAGATCAGAAGTCTGGAATTTGAAAGCGCCATCCTCGAGTAAATGTTCCTTGCGCTGCTCTTAGGAAATATCATTCAGATTTCACAAAGCCAGGGCTCCTTTAAAGTTGCCAACCCTAAGTATTACTCATGTGCTTAAGGGTTGTTTGTTAAAGTGGCAGTGTACACAACCAAATGATTTTGTGCTGAGATAACGGCTCGCCAGGAGACACGCAGACGTTGTAAGTGGGTTGATCTCTGCACTACGAATGTTTCTTATTCAGCTTTGTGTGCCTCCTGTGCCAGAAAGCACTCCTAGATGTTATGGCCAGGCACTTTGCCTTTCCAAGTTCGTATTGTAAGAAAGAAATAAAGAGGTGGTTTTCATCTAGATGTTACAACAGTCTGCCAAAGGTCTTCTCAGCATTATGAGAATATTGACCTAATAGTGCCGCGTATCTGACACACTTAAGTACTCTGCTTTCAATACAGAAAAGACTTGAAAGTTTGGATCTCCTCTATGGAGTTCAAACTCTTTTTTCCTTGATGATAGCTCAAGAGAATCTGACCCCCCTTTCCCCAGTAAAAATCCACAGGAAAAGCTCTAATACATGCACATGATGAAACACTGACAAGCCAAAAGTTTCAAAAGCAAAGCTGGACGTTTTCCAATAACTCCACTTGTTTGTACATATGCCTAATCGTGTGGCTATATACAGGTTTGAGATACAGTCTCAGCAAAAAATCAATCCAGTCATTTACATGTGTCACACTTTCAGGCAAGGAAGACCCACAGCAGTCATTTATATCACTACAGACTAAGTATGTGAAGATATTAATCCCACAGTGAGTTTTCCACTTGGCCCAAGGTCTGCCCACAGGGCATGTGATGCAGAAATCACAACAAAGGGAACAACACTGAGAAATATTGAGCTCCAAGTGCCTAACACTGCATCCTTAATATTCTCTTAATATAGTTCCTAACTGGAAATAAATGAAAATGCCCATCATTTTACTGTATTTACAGAGCTTCAGGACATGGTTGCTATGGAAGAAAATTGCCATAACTTCTGATCTAAAGCTGATACGTATGTCTGCAATTTCCTTTCTCCTTTAGCCTCTTAGTTTCATTAATTATAGGTATTGGTCAGAAAGGTTGTAGACAGCCCACAAGGGATGAATATCTGAGTTTCCAAAGTGTGGAACTTGTTTTACGTTCTGAACTTTCACAGTTTCTGTGAAAAACTAACATCTACCTAATACTTTTAAAAGTTGAGTTCCTATGGTTGTGATTAATATACTACATAGATCCCCAAAGGATAATTACAAATTAATCAGCGGTTCAAAACTCCCAAATGGAGTGCTATAAGGTTGCCGTAACTTTAAAGCATTTCTTTTCTCCTTTCACGTAAAGAAAAAGAAATCACAACCGATTCTGATCTCCATTTGATACAGCTCTTTCTCTGTTCTTTAGGCATTCGAGGAAGAAAACCCGAGGCTTCTATAACTTACCAATTAGTCAGGCTTTTTAGTGAATTCAGCAGTACATGCACACAGCACTAATCCAGCCACAAATCATTAAACTAGTTAGGCACATGAAAACAATGTTTGATGGATATAAAGGTGTACAGTGAGTGTGAGTGTGTATATATGCATGAGTCTCTGTATGCAAGTTATTTAGTCTAGTTCTCCTACAGAAATGTATTTGTGATTCTGTGTGAGACTTTGCAGCCCCTTCTTCCAGTCATTCCATGGCTTAGGAAAACTTCCAAGTTTCAAGCCTCTGCTAAGAAACTTTATTTGAAACCCGCAGAAGCCACTAGGAATCTTTCCACTATTTCAGGAGAAGCTAGACTGGGCTCTGATGTTTAAAACACAGTATCTGGCTATCTCGGCTTTGTTCCTTGCTGTTTGCACAATTTCTGTAAGATTTCTGGCACTCAGTCTCTCTCTCCCGTCTCCACATATGTAAAATGAGAATGACAACTTTACCTCAGAGGAATGTCGCAAAGCTTCACTTATAAACAGATTGGCATACTTGGATGAAGTTGCTCCACTAACAAGAAGTTTTCTGATTGATGGGCATCTCTTGGGAGGTCATAGAAACAAAAACAAAACCATATAGTCGAGTTTTTGAATATATTTTTTTGGCTTACAAGGGCCTATTCTTATGCATGATGGCTGCTTGTGTCATCTTTCTTCTCTCTCTTATCACTTAGGATATCTTTCCAAATCTAACCATGTCAAATTAGTGGCTAAGTACTAAACTAAGCCAAGGCATAACCCTCACACCTGAAACATCCACATGAAAAGCTTGAGGTACAGTGAGTAATAAGAAAGTTAGTTTTTAAAAAATGTAACTTTTTTCAAGTTTCTAAAAGCCTTAGCTGTCTCAACATAAATAAAGTAACTATTAAACAACCAGTAAAAATTAGACTGCATTTCATTTTGTGAAGAACACTGGAAAGTTGGCAAGAGGTAAGATTTTGCAGTGAAATAGGGAAGTGAACAAGTTGTAAATGACTCTAATATCTTCCAGATGGCATATTTTACTTGGGAACTGAGTTTAGAGTAATTAGAGGCATGTGAATTTCCTATAAATACTAAACTTCACCAGTTTGACACGAGAGAGCTCCTTCCTCTCTGAAGTCTTTAAACTGCTAAGTGTTTCTTTTTCCCCCACTTAAAGTGGAAGTCAAGCATTTGTACATTTGACTTATTTGACAGACAGAAACCTTTTCCATGAAAAGATAGCATTTTTCTATGCCAGAAAGTTATGAACTGAAGTTTCTCACTGAAGAGGTTTAAAATTGAATGTTTCTTCCCAGAAGAGGTTTTCATTTTTATATACTGGGATCATTATATTATAATTTATTACAGTATGTGGCAAGGAGTGAAATCAGCGGAATTTACTGTAACTTCAAGATCAAATCTGTTCATTGGTGAAATGCTTTTTGCAGATAGATATGCTGAAGACCTTAGCAGATGAATTTTGCTTTTACTTCCCTCAGGACATTGTAATACTAAAATGCCACAACCCAGTCCATAACCTCTGGTTCTTCTTCATTTTCTGCATGACAGTGTTACATACATTCCAAAAGTGAATCCTGGTGTTCTCATTTCTGTTGAAGAATTTTCCAGATTTTATTTGGTATTAATAGAATAGAACTAAGTAAACACGAGGTAAAACATTCTGTCACCACTTGCACCCTCTTTAGCCATATATCAGTGTAAACTGACTTAGATCCATTGGCATAAAGGGCCTAATCTCATTTGCAGCAGCTAAGGATCTGGCTATTGTTCTCAGTGGAGCTGTACAGATAAAAGTGAAGATACAACCTTGCTTATTTGGTTCAGATCTTCAGTTCTGCCAGTGCCAGGTACTCAAAACACATGAGCCAAAATACCAGAAGCATATGATAAGATGAAGGATACTCAGATTTTAAAATAGTAATGATCATTTTTCTTACTTCTGGGTTTTGAAATGTTATTGCTTAAGGTATGTTGCATTTCAGATTCCTTTGTTCAGCAGAGAATTAAGAGCTTAATTTTAAAGGCAAGGGCAAATCCCAATGCATTTAATTATTTCAGAAACCAGTGTAGTAACAAGACTGCTGCTAAAATTAGTTGGAATTAAACTCTTGCAGTGGGTAACTGTAGATTTTCATTGATGTCTTTGTTATGTCTTTTCTCTTTTTCACTACAGCATTGTCTTGTACTAAAATAGACCCGCAGTAGTTCATTCTTAATGGAGACCCACCGTCAGTTAATGGCATTAGTAAATTACTGAACAGTGGCCAAATCCCAATGGCCTTATTCCCAGAAATCTCTTAGGTTGACAGGACCTTTGTATGAATAACTCCAGTGAATTTTGGCCCTGGGTGAACACCATAAAAACACCAGCTCACAAAAGACCAGTGGAAACAAAGGCCCCCCAAACTGACAGTAAATTACAAATCGTTAATCGATTGCGAATTGTGTATTTAAATATCCAGCACTTTAGAGAACTCTGGGATTTAGATGATATGTTGTCTCCCTCAGGGGGGCTGCATCTGCTCCGTGAATCCAGTACGAGCAAGACCATTTTAAAAGCCTCTTGCCATGGGCCCTGACTCCCACCTTCCCTTCTCGCAGAGTTTGCACTGCCTGGCTCATCTTAATTCAACTGTATGTGTGTCCATCCTCGGGGTGGAGAGAAGGCAGGCAGGCAGGCAGGAAGGAAGGAAGGAAGGAAAGAAAGAAGGAAGGAAGGAAGGTTGGTTTTCAAAGACATGCCCACACCAACAGGTGTCTTGTGAAGATGGAGAAGGGCCTCTCCATCGAGAACGCTGCAGTGTGTGATGGGAGCAAGCAGCCAGGTAGGAACACACCATGCAGGGGCCCATGGCACTAAGCACACTGGGAAGGGGCTTAAAAAGGAAAAAAACCCTGTAGGTCCCATGCCACCCAATGATCAGGGAGCACTTACGCCCCAGTTAAACTTGTTGGGGACACAGCAGTCACCCAGGATCCTCTGAGGGCCGCATGCTGCTTTCACCTCCGTCAAGGGATCTTGTGAGGCCCACATGCGAGGAGTTAAATCTCCTTGGCGTAGACACCAGCACCGACAGTCCCAGCTGCAGGGAAGGCTGGTGTGTTTTCACAGGGTAGGTCAGTCCCCCAGTGCCCATTAGAAGGGTTACCTTACAGGAGGCCCTGGAGGCTGGTCAGGCTGCACAGAAGAGGCTCAGATGAAGAGAAACGCAACAGATGCTGAGGTTACAGGCAGAAAATGAGCCCGTTCAAGGCTGTGCTTAATTTTTTATTTTTAATAGCATGTACTTCTTTTCCTTGTTGCTAATAAACTGGGATTAAGGTTGGTGTCCCTCGAGTGCCTGCAGCTTTTAAGCTTTTAGCTCTGGGATACAGATTGTCTTGTGCCACAAGCACTGCAGTAAATCCCACACCTCTAACCCTCAGTAACTAATGGGGCACAAAGCCACAGTGCAGAACAACTTGAAGCTCTTTATTTAGATTTTTTATTGCAATGCCTTCTGTTCAACTAAAGTGGAGACTTGTGAGGAATAAAAAAAAAAGTCTTTATAAAATAAAGGCAAAAGAAGATACATACTAAGAAGAAAATTTTCAGAACCAAAGATAGTCTGACGAGGGCAGATAATTCATGTCAGGGAGAAATTTAGTAGCTTGGTTGGATGTTGAATCAAAATGATAAAATAAAGAGAGACTTGGAAAATTTTTTCATCCTAACAGGTGAATAGCCAAAATTCTCGTAACTACCATATAGATCACAGTAGGCTGCAGAAAAATATGGTATACTTGGATGTAAATTGTAGTTGTATATACTTCACTGATTGTTTCATAAGATTAAATGGCAGATATTTAGATTTCGGCTGAGTTCTGCCTATTTCTTGAGAAGGAATTTTTTAAGGAAAAAGGCATAAGATCTCACTGCCCTGGTAATAGGCAAAGGTATAGAAGCAGAGCGTAGCTTGGCAGAGTGGCTGGCTTCAGCAGCAGGCAGGGCTTTCCAGCACTTGCACCTCACTTTCTGCAGTACAACATGCTATGGTGCATTTCAGGGGTCTCCAGCATGTTCAGAACTGAACCCCAATGTAAGCACTGTTATCACTTACTAGAAACTGTGACTAGAAAATTCACCAAAATTTGAATTCTTCAGCTCTTTATGTTTTTCATTGCCCAGGGCTCATGTTTTAGGTATTGCTTGGCCTTTTCCTCGGAACCATAACTTATACTTTCCAGAAAAGAACAAGTTTTTGCAATTCCTCAAAGAATTTTTAGAGGAATTCTAGATTCCCTCATCTTTCCACTGTGAATCTCTCCCAGACGTGGCTTTACGAAACCGTAAAATTAGGACCAACTAGTAATGGCCTGTTCAGGCACCGGCTGGGAGGAGCAGGACGTGTGTGTGAGCTCTTGCACTGCTGTTCATCAGTCTCCCACCCGATAGCCACGCACTGGCCTTGCACACCACACAGGGTGCAAACAGAAGTGGGATATCTAGAAAGACCCAGACAAGCAAAAAGGGAATGCTTTTTGCATCGTGGCAAAGCAGCTCCGTGAACATATCCACTGACTGTCCTCTCGTCTGGGCAGGCATCTCCTATTTTCACATCTGAACTTGTGCTCTAGTCTTTCACCCGAAACTACACTCGGTGGTTAGCGCCATGTTTATATTTACATCTCTGTGCCATAAGCCCTAAAGGACTATAAAATTACGAGAAATATTTGCCACACCATTGACAGCAGTAACTGAGTGAAGAATTGCCAAATGGGAAATCCAAATTTGCAAACTCAGTATTCTGGGCTGTGTGCCACGTCTGTCTGGGTGCTGTGGAGGTGACACGTTCAGTCTTCTCACAGGGGTGCCAATGTGCCAACTGTATCCCTGGCACAGCATCTTCTGACAAACTTATGGAAAAGAACTGCTACCAAGTCCAGAGGAACATGCAAGCTGCTTTCTGAGCTTCCTTGGCAGCAAATCCATTTCCAAGTTGTGACTGTACTTTCTCCTATTTACAAGACCAGTTGTTTGTGATATGCTGTGGTCTCTGGTACGATTTTGAAAAGTGCAAAAATGACAGCAGGATGTTGGTTTCCAAGTATAAACTAGT
Source organism: Cnemophilus loriae (assembly GCA_013397755.1). NCBI lineage: Eukaryota > Metazoa > Chordata > Aves > Passeriformes > Corvidae > Cnemophilus > Cnemophilus loriae. The sequence goes on from VZTF01001314.1 coordinate 3,088,036, forward strand.
AAAATCCAGAGTAATTTTATTTCCCTAAGAAAAAAATAATATAGATACTCATTTACTGCAGCCCAGATATCATATGTTGCCACCAGTGTGGGAGAATCCAAATCCATTTGTTAGCTGCCAAATGAAAAACATGATCCTTAGAATATGAAGGTTGTAGGGCTGATCTCTAAAGGTTTCTCTTTTCAAATTGTCCTTCTTACCCATTGTCTCAGAGCTAAACAACTTCTCTGTCTGTCAGTAATTTTTCAAAGCGAAACAAAAAAAATTGAAAAATCCTCCAATCTTCTACAGGGCTGCATGACCTATAACTTGCAAAAATCCATTAGAAGAAAGCCTTTTAGTAACCAAATTGTGTCATTTACAACTGCACAGCAGCCAGGAAGAGCACCATAAATTACAATTCTGTCACTACAAGGGACAATGGAAAGTGTGGGCAGGCTGTTGCTACAAAGGAGGAAAACTAGGAGAGTGATAGAATTTAATTTGAATGGAGTTTTTTGCCTAATTTACTTCATATAATAGCAAAATTGGTACTTACTAGTTATTTATTTTTTGGCTGTATATAGAAGACTTAGTAAGACTATATAAGATTGTTTATTTTTATGGTGTAGCAGAATAAAAACATTGAATTCAAGCCTTTTGAATTTTTTACCTCCTTTATATATGAAGGAAAAAAGAATGTAAAATTTGCTTAGCATTTTTAGTTAATTTTTTTCATACCTTTTGAAAATCTGTCTACTGTTGAAGCTTGAGCAAAGAATGGTGCCTGTGAGATAATGTCATTGTGGGGTAAATGGAGCAAAGACTGTCACTCAGATGCTGTGGGTTTATGTGGTTACTCTTTCTTTTTAACAAGCAGTTACTTATTTGGAGAAAGGTTGTCCTGTTAAAAATTCACAACATACCTTTTTTTCCTAAAATCTAAAAACTAGTAGCAGGTATCCCTGAGTACTTTCAATAGGTTTTGCAGGGAAACTAGAGCTGGCATTTTTAAGCATATTTCTGAGAAGGGAAAATAAAAAACAAACCAGACGAAACCCCAACAATTCTGAGGTCTCTTTACAACTCTTCTCCTAACTTTCAAATTCTGTTATACACATACCAAAGACATTATACAAAGAACAGAAGTCTAATTTTAAAAACTACAGGCTACTTAAGTATCTGTAAAATTATCTCAGAAATGCGTGTTTCCACTTTGTATTCCCACCAATCTGCACTGGGACAGTGAAGCTAGTGAGCTGAGCAATTGCTACTAGAAAAATCAAATACATAAGAAGAAATGCAGTTAACACAATATTTCACATATGTTAATGCTTACAGTTCCATCAGTGTCAGCTTTATTTTCTATTTGATATACACCAAAGCTGGCACACAATTTTAACTGATGAGGTAATGTCATTTTTAATTTAAGGAGCCTTAAGCTGTCCACTTTAACTAGTGATATCATCTTTGCAGCTGTCTCACAGGACTTCATGTAAACATAAGTAATGTGCCCTGGATGGTTTGGAGCAGAGTTGTTAAAAATGACATTGGTCATCATCAAGACATTTTTTTCCTTTGATCTCTTTAAAAATGCCAGACACACTTTATTGTCCTGTCATTTTTAGTTCTTCCTTGTATATTAATATGCTTGGAACATTTCAGTGAGCATAACAGTAGAATATAAAGGTCTAAACAAATTAATGGCAACATTTTAATGTCAGTCGTAGTAAGATAATGAAAAGTAAATGAGATTGTCTGGCTAACAGCAACTTGTTAAATGAAAGGGCAGCTTGGCTGAGACGCAGAGACGCAGGGGCAGGGAAAAGCCTTTTGCTGCCATCTGAAAGAGTCACAGGGCACAACCCAAGCTCCAAATGCCACCACCTTCTAGGAGAAGATTAAACTGATTCTACAGATTGGGTCTGATCCTCCTTCCTGTCTGGGGTCAAGTGAAATCGTCTGCTAATAAAACTTAAGAATAGACCTGTCTCTGCACCTGCAGCTTCTTGACTTTCACTCTCGTTTGTATTCCCTGGGCTGTTCAGCACCACCAGCCTGCTGGGCTTGCTCTCCTCAGCCCTTCAACACCAAATCTGTCAGACCAGACGTTGGCATCTCTGGTGGCAGGGCTAAGGAGCCCTAACATGTTGCTCACAACCGAACTTTTACTACCAGTCATTATTTGGTTATTACATGCTTTTCCTTATACAGTCCTTAGGTTTGATGCAAATAATCACAGAGGTTTTAGCCCAGTCTGTCTAGTAATCACATGCTGTACAAATACGAATGTTGTAACACGCACTTCTTGATTCAAATACCTGAGCAAAGGTGATTTGTATTGAAAATTTTTTGTCTGAGAGAAACCAAGTGCTGTGACTGACTTGTGGACTTTTGTGATGTGCTCCAAACTGTTTGTCCAGATAATAAGGAAAATAATAGATTTTTCTAGTGCTGATCTGCAACATGGTGGAGTTTTTAACAAAATCTAATGTTTAGGGATTTATTTATTATTCTGTGGACATATGTTTGGAGGACAGCATATGGAAATCAAAGTATTGTTCATAAAGAGCTACAGCCAAAAAGACATTTTTGAATTCATAACGGAACTTCACAGTTTGAAAAGAATGCTATGCATTATGTATTGATAACAACACTACACAGACAAAGGAACACAATTTAATAATACAGAATTGTGCTCGTGAGATTTCCTTTTTTTTTTTTTTGTTAATTGGTTACTTTAGCTGACATTGTCTGCAAGCATAATGGACACCATTCTTCCTAATAGTTCCATGTTGCCAGATGATGTCTACAGACATAATGTAGTCCATTTTAATTATTTCATTTTGCTTACATCTTTCAGCATAATGCATTTTCCAAGCAAGCTAGCATTTTTCTTGATTATCTATGTTGTGTTATGGTTTCTAAATTAATTAGGTCTCCTTCTTTCCTGGAAGTTAAAAGTTTCTTCCTTCCATTTATCTACCAGGTATGATTATGTTGAAGTGATTGATGGAGATAATGCTGAAGGACGCTTATGGGGAAAGTACTGTGGAAAAATTGCTCCCCCTCCTTTAGTGTCTTCAGGACCATATCTTTTCATTAAATTTGTTTCCGACTATGAGACACATGGAGCAGGATTTTCTATCCGTTATGAAGTTTTCAAAAGAGGTGAGAAACAATTCTTTGTTACATAGCTCATAACCTGTGATTTTTGCTCGCATCAGAAAGTTCACCATAATTCTTTGGAATGGGGAAAATGCATGAAAATGCTTGAAAGAGAAAATCTTATTACCCTAGACATTCCAAGGCGGGGTGCGTATTCAATGGGTGTAAATCATCATGAATCCAGGGGGTCAGCTGCATCTGAGGGTTGACTCCTCTGCATGAAATATGGTAGTTTTCATCAGCTGTTTGTTTCAACCATCTTAAAACCATTAGCTTTATTGCTTTCCTTTTTTTTTTTTAATAATAATTACTGTATGATTTACAATGTTACTGCCTCAACAGCACTGCAACCTTCTGAGTCCCTGGCTTATTTTGGTTAGTGTTTTGCTCTGCGCTCCCAAGAGATGGCTACGGGCTCAGAAAGGACCAGAGTACACGTGGGCAGCAGATGATGTTGCTGTTGCTTTCACAAATCATGTTTGGGAGGTAAAGGAGGGAAGCTGCTCACACTGTTCACAGGCACGACCTGCTGCATGCTTATGCCAGGAGCTAGTGCCAGTGAGCACAATTAGCTTTATGGGGCACAGAGAAAGCCCAGAGAAACAGAGAGTGCAGGATTAACCAGACATAGAGACACTCCCTCTTTTATAACACTCCTCCCAAGTCCTCCGATAGCTAGAAGGGCTGGAAGGTCTTTTTTTTTTGGCATGCATCTTACCTATAGCTGGATGGAGATTAATAATTCATATATTCCATTCCTGGAGAATACAGGACCAAAACTCCTAATATATAAAAAGACAATAAAATTCATTTCATAGAAAAAGAATATTGACTTCAGCATCAGTGTTTAGGGTCATATTGACAAAAGCAGCTCAAAACTTCAAATTTCCAATGCACGCCACTCCCAGTCAGTGCTCCATTTTCAGAACCAGTCCAAGTCCCTTTTATGCATCTAAACCAGAGCCAGATTTTCAGCTGTGTTCAGCACACACTCTTGGTGGCAGCTCTACTGTTAATGAGGAGAAGCACAGTAGTAAAGTCTCTTTTCTATTGCTATTGCTGCTCTGCACAGTGCTAATTGGGGCCACAGACCTCCCGTTCACCATCTTCCCTGTCTGTACATCCACTCTTGACTCCCAGAAATTCTTTTGCTGACCTTCAGGGTCACATTTTCTGAAAGAATTCAGCATCTAAATGACACCAAGCTTTCCTGAAAAAATATCTCTATTTATTTTGGTGTCCTTAGGAGGCTAAACTCTTGAAAATGTGTTCTGACGTTTCTCAGTGCTTATGTGTGCGGTGCCATCTTTCATAAAGAACAAGGCTGAAACACAAGAAGAAATGAAAGAATGATCTGTGAAACAATCTATTTTAGTAACTGAACCCTTTCGAAAAAAAGGTTTTATTTATTTCCTAATGGTGTAGTGACAACTCAGAACTCTGACAGGAACATTGTGTTTATTTCCTTGTGTGGTCATTTACATGTCTCAAAGATACACATTTACCATGTTAAGATGGCATTATGAATGTGCTTTTACACACATGGAAGTCAGGAAACTCAAAATTATGGCTCCCAGAGCAACTTTAACTCCAGTTAATTCCATACAAACTGTATATTAAGGCAGGACAGTTATCACCACGCACGGTGTTAGAAAATGCCATGTGTACACAAAGGATACAAGTTATCATTGCTGTGGGAACACAGCCCTATTTAACTTCTGAATAAATGCATATACGCTATTCCAGTTCTGCATTTTAATATCTGTGCCAAATAAAGCTGTTCAGCCTTTTGCACAGGTGAAGCTCAGCTGCTAACACCAGACAAGTATGTTCGGTTTAGCATATTCACAACTTAGCTCATCATTTCCCAGGTGTGGGAAGAATGATCCCAAGCCCAAGGTCCTGCAGTGCTGAGCTGAAGGCTGAACTTCATTCCAGCACACAGTATATTTTTGCCCATTACTCTTGCTCCGTAGCCAGAGAGACACTGAAGAAGTTGTAGTCAGAACTAAGATATGGAACACATTTTGCCCAACATTTAGCCCACATGAAATGTTCAGCATGTTGGCTTGGGCAGACATCCTATTTTAGGGTGGATGAGTGACGTATTCACTAGCAAAGGATCTACACAGTTCACATTCAACATTCCTAACTTTAGTCAACTAAATTTATGGTGTAAACTGAAAGGAAAGAAGGTGTCAACCAAGAAGGCAAATGATTTTTTGGCTCAGTGACACCCACAGATAGCAGATTAAATTATCCCCAATGTCATCTCTTTTTCTCTGCTCTCTCTGTTGCCTCCTCTCTGTTTTTCCTTCATTTCATCTCTTCCTTTGTTTCATGCACATGTACACATGTAGGTTCTCCACCTCAGAAGTATCTATTTTTGGTATCTCCACTGGAACCTTTTCTGCCAGTTTTCCATGTGCATTGCCCGATGGAGTTCCTCGTAGCCTCAGTATTGATATAATTCCTGCAGCTGCTTTACAGTGTGAATAAAGGGTCAAAATCTGTGGAGGGCATTTTAGTGAGACTGCTCCTCTGAAAACAGTTTCTGTTTCTTGCGCCAGATTGACTCGAACATGTTTAAAATAAAGCAAGCTGGCACGGAGATACTATGTGTGAGTGTAAGGAGCCTGACGACTGCGCACTCTCGGAGCCAGGATCTGGCTGTATTTAATAAAGCAATAATGATCCTGGCTTACGTTTTATATTGCATCTTTTATTGGATTCCAAGAGGAGTACAGAGCACTTTATACTATGAATGGCATAGCAAAGCTATTTTATCCTGGAACAGCAGCTACTGGTGGGAGTGAGGAGCAGCAGCCAGAATATAACCCTCCCCTACATGACAAGGAGATGAGGGAATGACAGGGAGAGAAGAGGAAAATCCGACTAATGTGTAAGGGGTGATTTAATTATAGGCAAAATGTAATTTCCCAAATTGGAATGGGTCAGGTTACGTGAGCATCAATATCCACATCTTCCAAAATATGCCATGAAGTGTTCTGAATATTGATGTGATGGTTCAAGAATTTCCTCTCAGTGTCTGTTGAAGGGCAAGAATACCTGAACTGAGTAAATTCGTTCAGACCTCTCTCTTGCATGCTGAATTTAGCTGGGAGGTGGCCAGATCTGTGGGGGGTAATATGTTTGGCACATTCACAATGAAAACATTTTCTATAGTGAAATAAGAGTATTCATATATGCAACAAGCCAGACTGTTTTCCTTCAATGATCTGTGTTAGGCATTAAGGCTCCTGACTACAGTCTAAGGATGCTGGGCATCCTCATCCAGATTGAGGCCTCACACACGTCATCCTCCAGCACAGACCTGCCTGTTGCAACCAAGCTGTGCTCTCCGTGTCCTTCCTCTCCTCCATGTCTGAAGACCTTCATTTGAGTCATCCTACTCGAACTCCCCAGGCCAGCTGCTATCCACCAATGCCCCAAGTCCTGTAAATCACTCTATTAAATTTGGAGTGTCAAAAGGCAGAGGGGGGTACCTATGCTGACCTTGTGGGAGGATGTGTGGGCAGTGCTTGCAGCTGACTTCTGAGCACACCTGCAGGTGTAGGATCCTCAAAGAGGATTCCTGAGGGACCTAAATAAAGGAGAGATGAGATCTGTCAACAAGAGAGGGATTCCAATTTGTCCTCTGTATTCACAAAGGCATATCCAGTGGCCTGGCCTTTTATACCCTTACATCTTCATTGCTACTTTCCTGCTCCACCAAGAGCACTGTTTGGAGCATCCCATTATGCCTTGGTGGGAACATCAGGGAAAGCTGGTGTGTCAACATTGACATTAGGTGACTTCTAGCAACACTGCCTGTAATCACACAGTTTATCATGCCCACACTAACAGCAACATTTTACTGGTGCACCTGTGTCAACACCACTCAGAATGAGTCACTCACCCTCAGTACATGTACGAATTACCTTTCACATTTAGTTTGTCAAGGAGGCATAGGTCACATCTGGCAGAGTTACTGAGTCAGTGCTCCAGGAATCTGAAACCACTACTCCCTCTACTGAATTCACTCACCCACTTTTGTAAAAAATTCTATTTCACCAATAAATGCCTGTCAGCCATAAGATTTAAAGATTTGAGCTTGAAGGGGCTATAATTATTTCTCTAGGGCTCTGTCGAGATTTCTGCAGCTTACACTTTCATTGTTCCCACATGACTTTGTATTTGTCATAATTTTTTCTAGAGCTGGTACAAGTTTTCATATTGTTCCATACAAATTGAAAATTGAAGATCAGACAGTATATGTGAATTGGGCTTTAAAAGACTGACTGTCAATAATAGGAACAAGCTGGCTGAATGATTAGTGCAGCAATTAAAATGAGGTGTTTCATTGAAAAGCCACCTTGGCTGCTGGAGAGGCAATACAACCTAATTTGTTTTCCAGCTAACTGCTTTGCTTAGTAGCACAGTGTTAACCCAGTTTGTTTTTTCCTTCTCCTACAGGACCTGAATGTTCCAGAAACTTTACTTCATCAAGTGGAGTGATAAAGTCCCCTGGCTTCCCTGAAAAATATCCCAATAGCCTTGAATGCACTTATATTATCTTTGCACCAAAGATGTCAGAGATTATACTGGAATTTGAAAGCTTTGAGCTAGAACCTGATTCAAACACTCCAGGGGGAGCATTCTGTCGCTATGACCGATTGGAAATCTGGGATGGATTCCCTGATGGTAAGAAAAAAATGGACTGTAATATGCATAACCATTACTATGTAGTGGCCTGCAGAAGGCATATTCCCATTTTTTAAACTGTCATGCTACAGAGATCCTTGCTTGATTTATGTGAAGTGAGTTGAATTAAAAAGAAATGGAGAAAATGCTCTGTAAATTCATTCAGTAAAGCATATCATAGTGTGAATGATTTTTTTTTTTAATGAAATATGTTCAATTTTGAACAGTTGGCTTAGCAGAAACCTCTGTGTTCAGTGGTAATATGTGATGAACCTCCTACACTAAAATAAATGTAAAGCCTTATAAAGAGTCCCCAGATTTTCACAGCTAACACGAGTATAGTCCAGACATTTTCAACAAATTGCAGAAACTGGACTTCATGTACTGACCCTCTGACTTGTGGAGGAACTGCATTACAGACCAGCTGTCAAAGCAGAGAATTTCTCTGCCAGAGAAAATGTGGTGTCCATGCAGTTGAAATCATAGTGGCTAAACAATTACCCAGGTCAGTAAACAGTCACTGAGTTATTCATTAAGGTGGCTTCAGTGACTGGGCACTGCAGGGTTCCTCCATTATAGTGCTCTCTCTTCCAGCAGTTTAAGCAAATCCAAAGGTTTTATCTTAATTTGTTAATTTATAATCTCTGATTAGATGGGCACATGTTTCAGGGTGGGTGTGTTGGGTACCCTTCTGGAACATCTCTGCCATCTCAGTAATTTTCCACTTAGTCGTTGACCACACTTGACCTTGTGCACATTTGCTAAGTGCATAGCTAGATATTAGCTAACCCCACAGAGCCAGAGAGCCCTCATTTCACCCTCTGCCCAACCCCATATCCCTGTTTTACACTGTGTCTGACAAATTAAATAGCTGCATGATTTCTCTATGTTTTTCATATACAGCACTGGCTCTGCAAGATTCAAATCTCCCCTAGGCAGGGCAGCCATGTACCAGTTCTCCAAGGACCCAGAGCCAAAGGCTGCAGCTCCAGCCTAAAAGAGATTGTTCAAGCTGAATGCCCAACATTTAGGGTGCCCCAAATGTTTATATGAGCTGTGGAAACAGCTATGTAAAGCTGATTATTTGCGATGCCTTTTTCGCTGTTTCTATGTATGGCGTTGTTGCTGTGATGATTTTTTTGCCTTTTCTTATATACCCTTTTCTGTATTCTCAGTGCTCCTAGCATGCATACTTGTAATTCCTGAGGTCTGATAACTTAGCATAGTCCTGGTATTCTGTTAGGCCAGAAGACCAAACATCCTGAGGGCCTCTGGCTGGAGGCCGGAAAGCCCTATGCTATCTTGGGGAACCAAGGTCCCTTCTAGAACACATCCTGTAGTTGAGTCTAGGCCCATCCATGGGGGAATACCTCGGGATGGGGGGACATCACGCCATTTATTCAAGTCTCTCACTGGAGCATCTTTGTCAGATATGCTAATTTGTAAAGTCTATAAAATTGTACACGCGAGCAATCGTGTGTGTGCATTTCAGCGCATTCCACATTGGCAAAGTGTTGCACCAAGGATACTTATTAAATATTGAGGTAAAATCCCTTTCTCCCTTAACCATGTCTGGCTCTTGATTTTAAGACCACAGGATAAGGCATCAGCATAAGCTGTTAAAGAGAAGCGTCTTGAAGCTGTCCTTTTTCTTCTTAATTTTTAATTTGTAGCAAAATTCAGTGACTGAAGATTTCTGTTGTTTGTGCTGGGCACTAATTACAACTATTTCAGTTTTCCACTCATGTGATAACTCATATTAATAGATTTTTTTTGTTTGTTTTATGAACAGCAGTGGCAGTTTCTACAAACTGCTAATCCTACATTAATATTTGATTTAAATGAAAATATATAACTTAAGGAATATATTTAATATCACATTTAAACTTGTCTGTTTTCCTAGATATAATTTTGCTTAAAGCTTTCATTGATGCTGCAGGAAATGTCTTTTAACATATATGTGGGGTTTTCTGTTGTTTTTATTTTATACTTAATGGGTTTATCGTGGCTCTTTTCAATCCATTTCAATAAAGAGTGAAGAAAGACCCATAACAGTAGCTAAAAGACTATTTAGTATTTAATGCCTCAATTAGGAAAACAATATTTTAACAGTACAATAAAGATGTCTGGAACATTTAATAATAGGTTTATTTGTATATAGGCCAAATCTGTCCTGTAGAGCTTGCATTTAAACTGATATTTGAAAAGATGATCCAGGAAATTAATTTATGTGTAATGTAACCAAAAAGAAATGCATTATTGTCAGTGTAGAGGGTTTCAAAGCAGTAATCTCCTGGTTCAAGAAAGTGGCTGAGCCATACTGAAGACCAGTTATCCACCGGCATTATCAGCCTTCCACAAACTGTCTCACAACTCTCTACACTCAAAATCATCCTGACATCCACTAAGGGTACTTGCATGTTGACTTGCAAACATTCAACAGAATTCATAGGCTGGAAATAATGTTTTCTTAGATTTCTGTTGGAGGTTGCAGCAGTTGAAGGGAAATGTTTGCTGCGTTGTTTCACTGTGGGACGATCCTCAGCCAGCAGTCAGTCTCTCCTGTTTAACTTAACACTACAAAGAAAGAGGGAATGTGATTGCTTCCCTATAAATGCATGGCAGGATGAATCCCAGGGAGGGAGAACTATTTTAACTGAAGAGCAAAGCTGACACGGGAAACCACTAGTACAACCTGGCCATAAACTGAAGGTAGAGAGTGTCTGGATACTGGAGAATATATAGAGAGAGAGTATCTGGCAAAAAAAATAAATCTAATTTGCGTCCACATGGAAGTAGCAAATTTCAACACAGTGGTAAATTAGACAGTATGGTTCCCTTTGATGAAGGGAGACTCATCAGTGTGAGTCTTTGAGCCATTTGTCCATTTCCCTTTAGTCTGTGCAAAAATATTCTGCACTATTAACTGAAACACAGACATGGTTGTGTGCACTTCTATTTAGCTGGTACACTCCCTTGCACAGTTTTAGCACACATCAATTTGCACTTTCCCAATAAATTCCTAAGCATGATTTGCAGGACTGTGAAAGCCAGGGATCATTCTCAACAGGCATGTTGAACACAGCCAGCCAGTTTCAGAGGGAAGAGCCACACAGGGGCAAGCTGTGTCACACTCTTAGTCTGGTCCCACGAGCAGCCCCTGGCTCCTGGCTGCAGGTCCAGAGGGTGTTGCCTGGCCTGCTCTGCTTAGTGATATATCCATAGAAAAGGAAGTTATTTTGCTTTGTTGTAATGCATTGCTGCTCACGTGCCCAGTTGTGTTAAAGCTGCTGTTGCACTGCACTGATCTAAATATGACAGAAGGATTTTTTAAATATGTGGAAAAAATGTATATTCTTCAGTTCACATCCCCTGCTCCACAGCAACATAGCTTGTGGGATGATGGCAGTATCTTAATAGGAGAGCAAGAACCGTTTTTTGGAAAATAGTTGTGGTCTCAACCAGAGCAGAATTAGACGGACAGCCCCCTGAACATGCATCTCTGGAAAACAGGGTCAGTGTTTGAGCCGGGCACCACAAGTCCCTCTGTTCTCAGCAGGGAACAGCATCCCACTCTGATCTGTCTCAACGTCTACTTTAGGACACAGTTAATGGACCTCTGGAGTTTCTTGTCTCATTGACTGTACTGGGAGCTATGAATCCCTGAGTCAGATGTAAACTTTAGATGCCTAAGTTAGAGCAGATGAAACCCAACATAAGTGGAAAATGTTTTCCCTTTAGAATTTGATCAGCTACAGTCACTAGAGATCAGCAGGAAATAAATTTGCTGTTTTATAGAGCTGTGATTATTTTTTCCTTCCTTCCCCAAAAAAAGCAAAAAATAAAGAAATGTTCTTTTAAAGAAATTTTCGCAATGATGTTTAAAAGGATATGTCAAAGTCAGTAAGCTTCCATTTACATTTTACTTCTACGTAATTTCCATTTCACTGATGGAAAACAATTTTCTGTTAGAGAATTTGACAGCAACTGTAACAGTCATTCAAAAAGACGTTAATCCTGAAATGCTCTGTCACAATCGTGGAGTCCTCAGTCTACCTGGTTGTCCTTTTAGTGGATTGAAGCTGGCAAGTGCTGAGTATTTGCTACTTGATTCTACAAAATACATGCTTATCTTTGAAGCATGTGAACAGTTAGATTGACTTCAAAAGGAATTCGCCAAGGACACTTACAGGACTGAAGTTAAACAGTGGTGTAAGTGTTTCGCTGTTTCAAGAGGGGAATGGTAGGCATTCAGGAATGCCTCAAACCTGGCATTTTGTTTCGTGAAAAAAAACCTGTTGGAGAATATCTGAGAACTACAGATGCGTGTTGCAAATATTGCACAGAAAAGGGACCATGGTTTGAAAGAGACAACAGGTGGATTTAGAGCAGGAGAGTGAGTAGATCTCAGAATAGAAATATATGATTTTGCATGAATAAACTAGATACCAAAAATATCTTTGCCCAAGGCACAGATATATCTCAGCCAGCCTCTGCTGAGAACACTCCATTGATGACTTTGAAGAAAAATAGCCCACTCAAAACGAGGACTAGCTTTAGTGATGAATTGCACATATTCATCATGCAGCTCTCTTTGGAGCTCTATAGGCTGTCTACTAAGGCTCGAACGTAATTTAAAGAAGTTTACATATTGTTTGAGAACCACAGCCTAAGCATTGCTGCTCCAGTCAATACCATAAGAGCTTCCACTGAATTACAGAGCAAAGCAGAAGGCTTTACTGCAGTCATTAATATCAGTGCAAATGAAAGTTGCTGTTAATCTAAGTGTGTTTCTCCTGTTGTGGTTGCTTTCTACACTCTCGTGAGAAGCTATTAAGATATAAGAGCATACACAAGCTCAGTGTAGTTGACTACTGGAATGTGAGGATGGAATTAATTTTTCAGTTGTTTTTTCTTTAGCCTCCTAAATTGCGTGCAAGTATTTTGTCAATAAAAATCGTAGTGCTGTGAAAATGCTGTCCACAACATACCTGCATACTTATAAAAAACAGCTTTAAAATTAAATACATGGCCAGTTAACATAACATTTGTTTTAATATTTTAGAAGTCTGATATACCTTTTTTCCTGGCTTCTGGGTTTTTTTGTGGGGGTGGTTCTTAACCTTATTCCAGAAGCTAACATTTCAACTAGATGGGTTGAAGTGTATTTCAGTAAGTCTCAGAATTTCCTCATATCAATATTCTTTGTGCAGAAGGGCAAACAGTAGTAAAGAGAAGAAGAATCAGTAAGGATAAGGTTTCTGTTTAGTCTTGAACCACCAACCACATTCTATATATTCTGCATTCAGATCTGTAAACCTTCAAAAATACTTACTAAGAATAATCAAGGATTTATTCGAGCTATAGAATTAGATTCTGCATTTCGGGAAATGCCTGCAAAATAGGTTTCTTAGTTGTCCCTGCATCTTTTAACCAGAAAGTTATTCAGCTTACCATTGTATAATACTCTGCCAGTGGAAAGAGGAGTCAAGGTCTCAGAAATCGCTACAGCATGGGCAGTCTGATGAGGTGGCTGCCTCACTAAAATGCCTTTGTTCTGCAGGTAGTGTAGAAGCATCCTTGAGTGAGGGCATATCCATGTGACTCACATTTGGAGTCCCCCTTCCTGGGGGATGCTGATGCAGCAACGTGATGGTCCACAGTTACAGGCTGGCCTAGTGACTTTTCAGTACCTTCTGCCCTAAAATTCGCATTTGGAACTCTACACAGTCTGTATTGAAATCCCATCTCATTTCCTAAGGAATTGTCAGGAAGATAGTAAAAAAAAAAACAGTGGCATAGTCTACCTAAACAGACAGCAGTCTCACCCCCTGAATAACCGCTGAGATGGGTTTCCTGCACAGCATTTATTTGACATGGTGACACACAAAATATTTGATAATTTATTGTCATTCAAAAGTTTTCAAGACTTGAATGGAAAAAAATGGAAGGGGAGGAACTTTGTGTTAGCTGTTTATGGAAGAAGGAGAATCTCTATTTCATCGAGTTGTGCTCAAATCAATATCATATCAGCTCAGCAGGCTAAGGTTTACATGTTGCGCAAAAAAAATCAGTACCTCTTTGTGTCATATTCTGCACATTTTTGGCTCTTGCATCCACAAAGCTAGCAAGGGGAATAGTAGTGTGATAGCAGGGCCAATCTGTCGAAGACTCAAATGCGTGATCATTAAATACGTCTTAAAAATTATAAACGAGTGAGTCATGGGGAATCTTAAAGCCTGTCTGCTTTAAACAAAGTTCTCTTCTGTCTGTCATTTCAAAGAGGCTTCCCTACAGGAAATGGGAGGAGGGAGACTCAGAGTACCGTAACATGGTAGCCTTATCCTCCTTATTTTCTTGCAGTTCAGAGCACCATCAGCAGCTATAATCTTGAAAGCCATTCTGGGAAAGAGCAGGATCAGAGCTGTTTGCACACAGAAAATGTAAAGGAAAGCAAAAACGAACACAAAAACAAAAAACCTGCACCAATTGGAGTGTGGGGGCATTATTTTGTGTTCTTAAAAAGCTGCTAATGGTAACAGTCTAAAACAAATTTCTCTGTCCAAAAAATAAAACTGCAAAGCTTTAATGGTTTCTAGGACGAGGAAGAATTCAACTCATATCCTCTGTAGGATGTTTCGTTCTATCAATGCTGCATTGAACAACATTAGCGGAAAAAGTCTGAATTGGCAGGTATTTTAAATGCCATGGGATTGCCAAGGTAACTGAAGACTAACTGTGGCCAGAATATGGATAGAAAAGCACATGCTGGCAGAAAGAGCTATAACATCTGAGCTCCCTCTTTCTGGCAACTCTAGGGCCTTACAGAAATGTGTAGCTTACATAATAAAGTTCTTCCAAGCTGGAACTGTTTTACTTGTTGGAAAATGCCAATAAATGACTAGAAAATTAAGTTAGCTGTAGATTTTGTTTGAACTGTGAATAATTAGGATATCTAAACATTTTATATTTTAAACTGAAAGTGTAATGGACTTCCTAGAGAAATGACAAGGTGTTAATTTAAGCCTGGAAAGCCAGTGGTGTAAGCATTAGAATGATGCCTCATGATTATTTTCATGATTGACTCCATGGGTGGGTTTTAGCATTATCTTTTCTTATTGTTTATAAGCACAGATGTACCACCATTCCACAGCCTAGGGACCTGTCTGTAGGGAATGCTCAAGTGCTAGAAGGCCACATATGTTGGTTGTGAATTGAGTAGCTTAATTAAGGAAAAAGACTATCTCACCGCACAAGAAATGCTGAAAAATACCAGAATCGGGTTTATACAGTATTAACATTAAGAGAGATCATGTATCTTTGTATTGTGTGTATTCTGTGACGTGGAGATACGCTTAAGAAATCCTTGCTCTTTTGAAAGGATTAAGATTTCACCCTTAAATTCTTTTACAATATTCTTTAATATTGACCATATGGGCAAAAGAATTATGAGAGTCAAAGCCTGAATAAAGGAGTCGTAATCGCAATATGAGTCAAAAATGTTTTTCGAAGTTTGAGATGAAATTAACAGGTCGTCTGCAGTATAGAGCATAAAACCTGGAAGGCACGGTTTGAACTCCTCACAGCATCTTGTGTACTGGGTTGGCAAATCAGGCAATTCAGTTGCTCTTGTCATAAATTGGTGCTTCAATCACACTTTGGAAAATACTTGTGGTGCTTTGTATGTGTAATTTTGTGCATCACTGCCCTCTCTGCACACTTCGAAGGACATTTTTTAAAATCCTGGTTCCGTACGTTTTCAGAAGTTCATGGAGTGCTATCTGGAGCATTTTAGAAGTACAATTGCTGGGTAAGGTAAACAGTTTATTGTTCATTGCTAAGTTATTGATGGCATTGTTATTTTGAACTGTCACAGAGGTTCACTGTTTCCTGCTGAGGGACTGTCTTTGCGAGGATATTGTAGTGGCATCTATTGTTACAGCAGCACTGGTAGTTTACTATTGTATCCTGTCTCTTTGCAGTTGGCCCACACATTGGGCGTTACTGTGGGCAAAACAACCCAGGACGTGTCCGGTCTTCAACAGGGATTCTTTCAATGGTATTTTACACCGACAGTGCAATAGCCAAGGAGGGCTTCTCAGCAAACTACAGTGTGTCACAGAGCAGCGTCTCAGAAGGTCAGTATTTATCTATCCCGCAGAGCTTCTTGGAAAATACTCTCCGTTATGTCTTTTTGCACACCAGGTGTTGCCTGAAGCTTTAAAGAAACCTTAAATAAATAAGATGGTGGAGAAGGATTGGTTCTGTTTTCCTCTTTTTTTTTTTTTTTTGAAGAACAGCTGCCCTTTGAAAAGAAGTGCAAGAAGCAGAACTCTCCTTACAGTATTATTCCACTGTATTGCCAGGAAGTTGGGATAATTATTGTGAAAAACTGTGCTAACCAAGGAAACTCAGGAATGCAGAGCAATTGAACACTTGCATTAAAACAATGAAACATGAACAATGAATGCACTATCCAAAGCCTTCTTTTATTACATGGAATAAGCTTTGAAGATCGATTTCTTGAATAAAAAGAACCCATTTAATATATGTGCTCTTGTTAAACCATTTCATAAGCTATCTAAGCTTTGTTCTCTGTCTCGTATTTTTTCCTCAGTTGACTCATTCTCATGCTTACCCTTTGGACAGAGAATGAAACGAAGTGAGGGAAACAGGAAAATAACAGGCTGTGCTACACCATGTCCTTGCAGATTTCATTCCTTTCCTCAATGATAAAACACACACTTTAAATCAAACTCCCTCTCCCTTCTGTGTCTTACTGAGTTTCGAGCAGATTCACACAGATTTGATGTACTTGTTTAATCAAAGAAAGGACAAAAGAAAAATGAGTACACTGAAAATTTAACTGTAACTCCCCATCTCTCCTCCACTCCCTGCCTTCTTAACAGCTTTCTTGCACACACATAGCCAGGAAGAGGGAATGGGGGATGCACAGCCTCTGGGGATGGGAGGCGTTGTACCTTCAGCTGGTTTGGTTTGTCCTTATGTAGGTGCTGCTCCTATCCCTTCATAACTAGCACAAGCAACTTTTTTTCCCATGTCCACCTCCACCACAGTCACCCTCCTTGGGCTGTAGATGGACCATCACACTGAAGGTCAGAATTAATAACACCTGCTATGCCGAGGTGCCTTCAGCTTTTAAACACAGGACAGCAGAACAGAAGTTAATGTATATGAAAACCCATTTAGATGACAAGAGGAAGCATTTTACATGCTGCACACTAAGACAGAGAAGTGAATTCTCTCGTTTAATTTCAGCCACCCTTGCTCTTTGTGTTGTCTGGTTACCTTCAGAGGACAGCCCAATCCACTTATCTCAGACACACGAGATGTCCCCAGGAGGTACTTGTCCCTCTCAGTAGACTGCAGGGAAATCCAACATGTCTAGATCAAACCAGACACTTTCTAGGTATTTTGATATTACTCCCACCTATCATGTGCATTCTTTGTAGTGGCTTATGGCTTTCCTTCAGATTTCAAGCAGAAGTTCCTTTTCTTTGAGCCTTACCCTAATGTAGTTCAGCTTCAGTGCTTCACCATGCACCTAATATATTGAAGCAGCAGAGAACTGGGGGAGAGGGTGCTGTTCCACGGGAAATGCAGTTGGTATGATTCACTTATGGGTAGCCCCAACTACAATTCCTATAAAATACCCTGATGACATTTCTGAATGTAAATTTTTGGATGCCTGATAAAAGATTTAAGCATTTTTTTCACAAAACTTTATTTCATTGAAAACCCAAAACTTTGTTTATGTAAAGCTCATTTTTCCAACTTGTGGATGTTGAAACCTTCTGCTCAGCACCCAGCCCTCTGTTAGAGAAACATCAGCTCCAGAGAAGGTGCAATAAAAAGGAGCATATATCCAACTGCCAGGGCCTCCATTTCACGCGGTTATTTTAGTTTAAATTATGGTATAGGAATTAATTATATTTCTACAGTGTGAAGTTGTTGAACAGAAGCATAGGCACATGGGTTTTTTGTTCCTGCCCTTGTGCTGGGGTTGGTAAACTTGTGACATGAAGGCCCAGGAGCACCTGGGTGTGAGGATCTGTCTGAAGCTATTGGCTTCTCTTGCCTTAGTGAGGATTGGAGCCTTTATTTTTGAAGACTGAGAGATGAATTGAGTCACTCTGCCCTATCAACCTTTGAACTCACTGTAGTGATTAGGAAGTCAATTGATTCTAAATTAGCTAGGTAATTTTTGTGTCAACAAAAAGAGATTGAATGGAGATGATTGACTCATTTACAATACACCACGTTACAGAACAGGTGGTAATTTCCTTAGGTCAATAATCTTCTGGCCTGAATTCAAATTTTGTTGATCTATTTCATTCCAGTGTCCAGAATCCAAAGAGAATGGCTAAAATTTTAATAATATTTTTTAAGCATGTTATATTTTTTATACTGAAGTAAATAGTTTTAAAATCAAATTATTCTGTGAAGTCATCTAATTTGTCTTTTCTGGGTTTGTGCATAATTTTGAGGTGAACATATATTGTTCTGTATTATGTATCCACAGGAGTGTCTGTGCTAGCCTAGGACAGACACTTCTATTGTCCTATGCTGAAATGGCTATAATACTGGGCTAAAAATATTTGTATAGCATTATTATTGCAGAAATTGCCATGGCAACTCAAATGACAGTATTAAGAATGACACCATAAGCCCAACACTGCCTCACTTAAAGTTGCTAAAGTATTCAAAGTCATATAAAAATAAATTCTTTAGGTATTCATATTCAAAGCAGGGAAATGTTCTTATTATTCAAAGTCTAAATCAAAAAGCTGACCATAATAATGATGGTAATTTATTTTTCTTCAGATTTCCAGTGCATGGAACCACTAGGTATGGAGTCAGGAGAAATTCACTCTGATCAAATCACTGTCTCCTCCCAGTACAGTGCTATCTGGTCTTCAGAAAGGTCCCGGCTAAATTACCCTGAGAATGGATGGACCCCAGGGGAAGATTCTATCAGAGAATGGATACAGGTAAAAAGATAACATTTTAAAGGTGTTATTAATAATACTCTGTGGAGTTTATTGAATGTGGAGAATGCAAAAGAAAGAAAAAAAAATAACACAGTAAAGTACCTCTACACAATTTAAGAATCATTGCAAGTGAATAGCTCATATTCCCTATTAGACAGATAAAAAAAGACTTACTCCCAAAGGCATAGAAAAAGAAAAGGTCAGGGAGATTAATTTTTCTGCTTCCCACATCTATTGTTTTTGCAGTCTTCTGGGCACAAATAACAGAGATTTTGGTTTAGTGGAAAAGTCAATATTAGTTTAACATGCACTTAAAGTGGAATGTCCCAGTAAACTGAGCATGTGCTATGTCTCTAGCTGATTACAGTTAAGCATTAATACAATGTGGTGTTTTCATGCACTCAGATTTCACCTCAGAAGACCTATGTCCCTTCTAGTATGTGCTACTCCCAGAATGAGTTCAGTGATCTCTGTTTGGTAGCTGTTCTTCCACGTCCTTAAACACAGCATTCATTACCAAGATGGGCTGCCTCAGCTTTGCTGTTAATACAGGAGAAATCCTGCAAACATTTGTCACCATGAAGAGGCTCCTTGAGTTCAATCAGTCTCTTTGGGCTTGTTGTTTGTTATATATTATCAGGTTTATAGATGAATGGTGCATAACTCCTAAACAGGTTCAGATTATTCATATCAATTACTGTATACAAAAAGACTATACTAGCAGGCAAGTATTAATATCATTATATGAAAAAAACTGATTTTCCTCAATTTTAAGTTGACTTGCATTACTTAACTGACACCTACATTCTATTTCTGTTGGCAAAAGCTAAGAGAAATGCTTAAGCATATTACATCTATATTGCTAATATTGAAAACTTGTTCATAGATTTGAAACATTCCTCCTACTTCTGTTATTTTCTATAGGAAATTACTAACTGACATATAAAAACAATGCCTTATTAGCCTTTCATACAAATGTTCACACTGGTGTTTCCTGTGAGATTTGATGTCTGCAAGAAAGCTCAAAAACATGTTGAGTAGTAGTTAGTAAAGGGAAGAAAGAGGGGAAATCTTTCATTTCTGATCCCTGGCACACAACGGGACTCTCAGGTGTCCTGCACGGGGGCCTCTATCCATCCTGAGCTCTTGGTAACCTGAACATGGTAATCATGTACAATGGACCTAATCAGACTTCAGAGTGGCAAAAAAAAAAAAAAAAAAAAATCTGTTGATCGTTTTTCATTACTTAGGAATAAACGTTAAAATCTCCTCAACCTTATCTAAGTGCAAGGCTTGTTATTAATCATTGCCACTTGCAATCCATGGAATGCACACAAGAAAAAGGGTGGAATGCATCAGAATCAAAATCCATGTGTTTCATCTGGTCGGAGGGCCGCCACTTTTCCTTTGTTCCCTTCTTTTCTGCTGTCACTTGCACATTTATGACCAGATAATCAAAACAAGAGAGTTAATCAAATCTCATTCATGTGTTCTGTGCCCTTATTAACTTTATTAAGTTATGATAACTACGTACGTATATATTGCCTACATATATATATATATCTTAATCCTTTCACTTAGAACTAGATCTTTCTGAGAAAAAGTTTCAAAGGACTTCTTCTAACCATAAACTTCTTTAATAACAGACACATAACAGAATTCAAGCTACTCCAGATTTATGCTTAAAACAGCTCAGGGCACCTCAGGCCCCCTGCACATGAATTTCTCAGCCTCCATTGCCTCCTGCCATAAACCAGGGTGCTCAGGGTCTGAAACAGACACTGAGCATAATTTTTAGCAGCTTTTCACTGCCTCCAGCTACCACACCAGCCCAGAAGCTGGTGGTTATTTGCATGCTGTGCTGCTCATGCCACAGCTCTCATCTATTTCACCCAGCTCCTGGTCTGGAAAAAGCAGCATGAATCATTTCCCTGAGCAGTCTAGCCCTTGGACATCTTTGCTGCCCAGGGCCCATGTGGAGGGACCAGCATCCCCAAGGCAGACTTCATCACAGAGCAATTAGGCTATAGCTGTGTCTTGTTGGTAGGACTGAGACTACAAAATCTTTCTTGAAGATTCATTGCATTGAGCAGAGATGCTTTATACATGCTGCAGAAGAACTGCTAAGTAGTTTTTATCACTCAGCCTCTGCAGCAGAAGGAACTGATCTAGTTCAAAGATTGAGTGTATCATCCCCTTTTCACAAGGTGCAACACCTTAACTCATCTTTGGCTCTGATAATTCTTACGCTTATTTTATTGTGGTTTAATTCTATGGTGATGTTGACAATTCAAACTTCCAACTGTGTTCTAAATGTTTTCCTGTTAATTGACAATCTTGAGATGGGTGCCAAGGGCTTCAGACCATCAGAAACTTCAATAAGAGGGTCCTTGTGCATATGAACCTCCATCTTCTATAAAGTCTTGATGCCACTTAAGTGCATGTTGTGAATTTGTGTCTGGATAAAATATTGAAGTCCCATGTTTTCTCTGTACAAATATCCCTGGGAACAGATGTTCATCTCCATAAGAGCTTACAGACAAACAACCAAGGACATGTAACTGATAAAGTACTCTGAAATTACCCATAGAAAAAAATTTGTAATATTTCATAAAAAGGAGGAAGGCACTTGTATGTGAAGGACTGAGGTCACTTTGTTCTGCTTTGTTGTGCATGCTATTGTAAACTAGTAGTTTATGTGAAGTATTTGCTTTTGTGCAGTGCAGCATAAAGGGATTTTTGCTGCATAGTGCAAGAACTCTAGAAAATATTCAACAGCAAAAAAACAAAGCTGAAGGATACAGCAATGCTGAATGTAGAACTTTCAAAGTGAAAATTTCTCCCTATATGCCCTTGTCTGGGAGAGATAAGTTTTGTGCCTATCAGTTAATCATTAATTTTTTCATAACTGCAGGTTTCCATACCTGCACAAACACTGCAGCAGGTTAAATAGTGATATCTCCCTTTGAGCTGCTAATGTGCATATGCAACTAGGGCATATATGAACTACGTACAGTCATACATGGGCAGAACAGCTTGAAAATTCAGCTCCAGATACTAATTTCCTCACTGTGTCAGGGTTTTTTTTGTATAGGAGAAATATCATAGTTCTCTTTTCCCTTCCTTTTGCCTCTCCCTTCAAGGTTAATGTTTTTGTTAAGACAAAAGAAACAGAAAACCTCGTTGAGTATCAGCCAAAGGAGATTGGTATCTATAGAGGACGTCTAGAGGGCATGAGATAGTATTGTCTCCTTTGAGCTCGTGAAGACTTCTGGACCATTTTGATGAAAATAATTAGGAAAATAGTGTTGGCTTGTTATTAGTAATGGATTTGCATGAGTTCCATCTGTGGACCTGAAACCCATTCTTTTGTGGAAAAACTAGATTGCTCCTTTGTGGCTGACAGGTATGAACTACTGAGTTCGTCTGAGTGCCACCTGCTTACAGGGCTGTTAAGTGAAAGTTGCCTTTCCCTTCCTTTCCTTAGTTGTTTGAAAATAAATCTCAAAGCTTAGATTCAAAATAATCATAGTACAGTCACACTGCAAGTCTGCACAATACTTTCTCCATTTTACTTTTACCCTCAAACACACTTTGGAAATTGCTCAACTAACAGGATATTTGGAGTGATTCCTTAATCAGAAACAGAGTCAATCTAGATTGAACTTCTTCTTTAAAAACACATTAATAAGTCTGTGAATTTTCCAATATGAATGGAATAAAGATATGCATGAGGGAACAAGGGCTGCCAAAAATATGCATGAAGGTAGTTTATTGTTATATGGGACGTTATTAGCATCTCAACCTTAATCTCAGCCTACTTGTTTATTGTACTTATGTTTCACACACTCGACTGGCCTTCAGTTTGAAACAGCATAGTTTAAAATAAAAAATAAAAACAGCCCTTTAATTTAATCAAGAGCAGGGAACTGCCAGTGCAATGTAAGTCATTGTCCCTCATTAACGTATCCTTTCACAGGAAAAATAGTATGGTGTTTCCATTTCTGTAATCTGAACAACAAACATGTTAATAGGTATCAATTACCAGCCAGTTTCAGTACTTAGAACCAGTAAGAAGGCCCATGCAAGGGTTTCACATCTGGTTTCAGTGAAATTGTTCCTGTCTGTGGTATTTAAAATTTAAAGAACTCCTGTTATTGTGCAATTGGGAATCCTAGGGGAGTACAATGTTAATGAAATCCATAATGTGCAAGGATTTTATGATTGCATTTTCAAGGCATTCCTTCAAAAGGGACAACTGATGCCTGCCATGGCAGCAGTAATTGTGTTTTTACAGAGTAGATTTAATGTTCGCATTTAAGAAAGCAGTTACATTTACACTCATCTGAAAAAATAACATGCAAAATCTTTGTACTTAGGGGTCTTTTTGCATCTTATTTCTCAGTCCTTTGAGAAGGAGCCACGGGCCATTGTGCATGGCAAGACCTTGTCCCTCAGGGATGCCCCGATGGGTTGTGGCCAGCAGCCCCAGGGCAGGGCAGGAGCAGCAGGAGCTCCAGAGGAGCGCCCACAGGGAGAGGTGTCAGCTAAAGACGCTTGAAACCCATGTGTGTGGTTTTGAGGGGAGACTGATTGCCTATTACTAGGGTCACTGGGAACCTCTGCTGCCATCAATCCTCATCGTGGAGGGGTTTTCAAACCCACAAGGAGCAACACCTTCTGGGTACTTTTACTGCAGGATCTGTATGTTTTCTATCAAAATGTTTCTTCTAATGCATATAACACAAATCTTTGCACTCCCACCAAGCTGGATGACAGTTTCTGGGTGGCACAATTTTTCTCTCATCCTGTAACAATGAGTGAGACCTCCAGCTTGCCCAGAGGCCGAAGTGTGTTTGTTAATAACACAAGGTGTTCAGTTCACATTATGTCTGGGGTAGGACAAAACCATAAATCCAGCTTTAAGAATCCCAGTATCAGATCAAAACTTTGCAGCCGTAAACTGAAAAGCACTACTCTGGTATAAACACACTGTGCCAGTTCAAATTTT
Organism: Cnemophilus loriae; assembly: GCA_013397755.1. Classification (NCBI taxonomy): domain Eukaryota; kingdom Metazoa; phylum Chordata; class Aves; order Passeriformes; family Corvidae; genus Cnemophilus; species Cnemophilus loriae. The sequence continues at coordinate 3,111,910 of VZTF01001314.1, forward strand.
TTCAAAAAGGTTAACAGCGGGTGAACATAAGTAGACATTATGGTCTGGATTGAGCATTATCTATCATTCTGCAGCTGTCACAGGGCCATACACTAAGATGAACTGCTTATTGTGTGTTCTGGCTAATACGACACAAATGGCTAATCCAGCCCAAATTTATATCACTGGGTTTTTCAGCGACACACAGACCCGATAGCATGTGTAAACCTCCAGACTCAGGGGTTGGCACAGGGAGCACAGCCTTGGTCTGCTCCCTCTGACCTCTGCCTGCCGGTCTCTATCTCACTGCCCGCCCATGCCTTTGGCTCCTACAACCCCTGCAGTAATTCGAGACCTCTAGACCAGTCAGCCCTAGGAATGTCAGCTGATCCAGTGCAAAATTCTCCCTCTGCATCTTGCAGCATTCAGGAGTCTGGAGAAAGGCCAGGGAGGTAACAATAGGTCTCCTAAAAAAACAACCTGGGAGATCCCCCTCACCTTCGCTGATGGAAATATCAGTTGTTTATTTAACACTAACTCTGCTGTGCAAGGAAAATACACTCCCATTGATTTAAAGCATTTCTCTGTATACAGTACTTCACCAGAATTGAGAAAGAACTCTGAGATGGGATTTGCCTTCCACATTTGTCTTCATTCCTTTACTTTTAGACCTACATTCTTCATTATTTGCTCCTTTGTAAGCGAAACCAGGAGCATACATCACTGATGTGAACTGGTATATAGATTAATACTGATTTATTCCCATATCACTTCTGAAAATAATTGCCGTTCATCATTTGGTGTCTTGACCTTTCATCTGTGTCATAGCTGATTTCCTTATCAGGTATTCACTTAAAAACATAGTCAGTATTTATATTTGCAGTTGCACAGCACATTTGTTTCATTAACAGGTTTATTCTTACATCAGGCAGCTGTTTAGGTTGACCTTACCCAGCAAGCTTATCTAAATAATTCACATGAAAACTCACGGATGTACTAGTCAACAATGCCTGTTATTTTTATTACTATTTCTGTTTCTTTTGGAGTTCGGTACAGAAGTGAAGTGCAGCATATTACTGCATAGAATTACATGAAAACTGGGAAATCTCAGCAACCCAGTTCTCCTGGACTTTGAAGGACTGCCTGAGAGCTGGAGTTCAAGGCTTTGTGGTGGGGCTTGCCCATCATTAGGGAGCACACTGACATTAAAGCACAAAAACTGTCAGTCCTTTGTCTTCTCTACCACTTTAGATTGCAAGTCATGTATTTGGTTCATGTCATTTTACAGTTCATAACTGTACTTCAGAAATCACAAAAAGCAGAGTTAGCTTTGTGTGGAAAAGTGTTACAGTTATCTTAGCGGTCTTAACATGCTTTGCACATGGGCAAAGAATGACAAAAGAATATTCCTTTCTGGAAATCACAGCCAGCACAGACTGTGACACAGCGCAGAACCGGGGTTAATTGACCCAGCAGGATACATTCATACCTTTATTTACTGTGACATGGGAATAAATGGTAGAGTTTCACAAAGGCAAGTACTGAAATTAGACTAGAGGGAGAAGGAGAAATAAAAGGGCCCTACAAAGTATGAAGGTTTTTTGATTATTCAAAGTGCTTTAAGAGCTATTTTAGTACCAGAAAGTTCCCAGCCATAGATTTATCACTCTAGGGAGGCTGAAGAGATGCTCAGAGAACTGTGCAAAACTATTGGCAGCCTTATTGCTCCAGAAGTGCAGGTGCAAAATGCAGTTTAGAAGAAAATCCTCTCTACCTCCCTCTGACATGTTTCAGCATCAGCCCTAATACAGAAGGGAGTCCTGTGTGGCTTCAAGCAATCCTGTGTGCAACATATGGAGGAGCAGCAGAAGCAGAGCCCCTCCGAGCCTCCACTGCCAGCCTAATCATTATAATAGTTTCAGTTTTTTCAGGGGATCCATTATGCAGAGATCTGAGTAGTTTGTATGTAGCTCTGTAATTACCTATGCATCCACTTCCCAGTCCAGCCCTACATCCCCTCAATGTCTGCAAGACAGATGGCCCTTTAGAGCTGAGATAGTGAATTAAAAATGTGTCCACCAAAAGCACTGATTCAGCAACTACTAAAATAATTTTGTAAATTTATCTCACTTTCACTAGTTGGTTCCTGGAGGCAAAGATATTAAAATCTTTAAATCGAATCTAAAACTAGTTTTAAACTAACCACCACAGGCTTGTTTCGTTTTGGTGTTTGTTTTTTTTCTTTTAAATCACATCTTGTTCTTCTTTATTTCACAGAAATTAAAGCCACTTATGAAACTCTGTACAAAGTGGTTCTTCTCTCTCTTTTGCTTTTGTTTTTATTTTTTCCATTCACCAGGTTCATATGTTTGGCTTGACTCATAACATTTGTTATAGTTTGCTGGATTTTAAGCTGCCATCCCGCCAAGAAATCAGTTGTTTGTGCCTTTCTGCTGGGCAGGGGAGCTCTCTCCCAGATGGTTTGCAGACCCTGTGGGGGCTGAGGCAGCCTTGCCCACCCAGAACCAAGCAACACATCTTAAGCAACACCACAGCCAGGACCTTCTGCAGATGTGAAAGAAGGTATCTCAGAGGGAGATTTTTCTGAGTCTGGCAGAAATAAATTAATCTACGAGACTAGGCAGGTGTCAGACTGAGGGTGAGGTAAAGCTCAAGGCTAGAAGTTAAGTGACTAAGGGCAGTGGCTAGAAACAGAGCCTTGGGTAGGAACGTACAGCTGAGGTGTGTTATAATAAGCAGAGTTATTACTGAGCTAAAGGTCTCTGTTCTCACGGGGCCAGCGCTGGGCTGGAGATGAGAGGTGTGCTGCTGAGTGCTTTGCAGAGACAATTATGCATTTTTATTCACTCTTTCCACACCTGCACAGTAGTATGAAGCTGTAGAGTTCATGAGTCCTATGGGCCCTTCCCCATCCCAGCATCCATGCTCCAGATTTTCTGTTGCTGAGCTATTATTTACCTCCCCTGTCCTTGTGTCATCCTGCTTTTCTGTCCCAGTTCAATTCTGTTCTGCCCGTTAGGTGACATTTTCACAGCAATAGCAAAATAGGTAGAGTGGAAGGATAAATGAGATTTCTTCCAAGTGGTAAATACCTGCCCTTCAGAAAGTAATTTGTCTTCTTCCCCCCGCTGAAAAGAAAAAAGTATATTTCAAAAAGGAAACACTTAATTTCATTCTGTCTTTGCCTCTAATGTTTTCATTTAAGATTTTTTTAAAAGTCTTTAAAAAGGCATCAGAATAACCTCCAAAGCTGTCTGGTAAACAAAAGCTGCTAGCAGAGAAAATACAGTTGACCAAACATTAAGCTGAGATTGGGTTCCTCTGTTTTCAGGCACAACTGGCTTCTCATCAGGGATGTACAGTTTACACTTAACTTCACCAGCCAGCCGTACCTGTGTAGTCTGGTCTTTCTCTTCGTTGCAGCATTCTATGTTGAACACTTCAGGCCAAACTCATTTCTGGTGTTGATCCTCTTGAAGCTGATGAAAGGATCAGTCTGTCCTATCACATATAAAAGCAGGGTATGTTTTAACTGGTTGTATTTAGGTTATAGATTGTTGTACTAAAGACTAAAGTGTCTTTCAGCCATAACAGACACAGGAGCAGGTTCTTCCAATACAAATACCATTAACTTCAAGCCATGGACTGAAGGGTTAACATAGCACAGAATAATTTTTAAATGTTCTTATCAGGCCATAAAATCAGCTGTCCATAGGAGGACTCCCCACTTTCATGATATGCTTAACTAAGAAAATACATCCTGTGTTTATTTTTAAAAGCGACAGCACTTAAAAATCAATAGCTTTTCTATTACTTAGCTGCAGATAGAGTAACTTTCAGACAGGTAGAGTGGGTGTACACAAACCAGGTATCATTAGCTGGCCAAAGAAACCCTGGAAATTAAATCCTCACTCCTGAAATTTGAGCGTGCTTTGCTGAGGGAAGGGCAGAGCTGGGGGCAGCCGCTCTCCCTGGTTTGCTTTAGCACTTGGAGGAAGTTGTCTTGGTAGTCGGTGGCCTGTGCCATTTCTTCTGCTGGCCCCCTTTCTCTTCCAGCACAGGACAAGAGCACCACTCTCGGGAGCAGGTCTTCCAAATCACAGCCTCAGAAGTATTTCATCTACAAGTGTTCATTTCCTCAGAGCTGTGAGGGACATACCAGAAAATGTGAAATAATCTTTGCACGTGCAGTCTGCCTCTCATTTTTCACCATACATTTACAGTATCCTCACCACACTGTCCAACTGTAGCTACCTGACATTTTTCTAGAAGGTGGCAGAAACTCATATTTTAAAAAAGCGGTGACTTGCTTGGTGACCCAGCAGTAAATTAAAATCATCATATACAATGTGTATGAAATAGAAAATCGAATTTTGGTGCAACAAAACTGACAGTTCCATTTAACAGAGAATAAATGAATGCAGACTCCTGTGGGTGAATGACTGATTTAAAGAGACTCTGCCGATTTTCCAAGATGAGAAGGCTGATCAAAAGAAAATACATGTATTTCTATATGACACAGGTTATACACCTATTCCAGTGAAATTAGGCTTAAAATGTATTATATCACAGACAGTGACACTTTTTCCTCATTTCACTATGATTTTTTATAGAAAACCCAAAGCCTGAACTCTCAAGAATATCTGAGTGTAGTAAATTCCAGTTATTTCAGTGGAACTGATGTTGAGCAGAGTGATTGCACAGTCAGAACTGTCTATGCCATCAAGGTGTGCTGTCTGAGACAGGAGAGGTTTAATTTTGCACAATATATCCTCCCCTGCTTAGCAACTTCCTACCATTAGCATAGGTATGCTGTGAAACAGGAATGAGAAGTTATTAATGTGTGTTTACACATGTAGTATTATACTTATATTCAAAATACCATAATTATAAATCAAGCCCTTCTGCCTGTACCCTCCGATTTTGATAAGACAGCAGCTGACACAAAAAAAATGCTACAAAAGAACTTAATAAGCAAAATTCAGTTTTTTCCACCCAAAGCCTTATTATTTGCATGTGAAGAAGTCTGAGAGAGAAGCTTTGGATTACTTGTTTCTCATTTGTGCATTAGTTGCTCAGTACACTTAGGGGAAAGAAAGTCCTACAATTATTTCCTTCTCTCAGAAAAGAGTGGTTCTGCAAGTATTGCTATAGAGTTTCCCTTTTCTATAGTTTCTAGCACAAACCAGGGAAGGTCACATTCAAACTGCACTAAATAGTTGTCTTCATTCCAGATCAGAGGATTAAGCTCAGGTTTAAAATTAAATGTAAATTACAAATAAGTATTCAGAAAACGTTAATTAAAAGTATTACGTTCTTGACTGATTTATTGCTCAGCAAGGGTTCCTAAGTATCTTAGCTGGAGAAAGGGGCCATTCACATTCCTCCTTTTTTTTGACCAAGTCATTGTACATGTCTTAGGTTATCCATTTGCAAGTTAATGTAGTGCTGAAGCAAAGGTTTTCATTTTAAAGTAATATTTCACAGCAAGATATGTTCCTGCAAGATGTAAAACAATCTTTTTCTAAAGCACTGGGAGTTAATCAGCCTTTCTCTCCATTGCTACAGAGAGGATTTGAATGGCATAAGATGCTGATTGCTTAGATCCCAGAGTCTATAGAAAACCCAACACGATTACATTTTCCTCCCTTTGTTATCAGAGTTTATTGTATCTTGGTGTTCAGGTTTTAAATAGTGTTCAAGTAAGAAAAATAAATTAGGAAAAAGGTATTTTCTGAGTCTTCTGAATAACGATGGCCTTGCATCAAAGCCCCACATGAATGCGTGAGATGGAGCTTGCAAATGAATAGCAGGGGGATCGTTCCCTGTCCCTGCGTGTGCCCTGGATGCGTTTCACGCACGGGGCGAGCCCGTCTCGGGGAGCAGTGCGCTGCCCTTGCCTGTGAGCCAGGCTCCTGCGAGGACTCACACCCCGAGTGCCACACAGAGCTCGTGTGCCGTGGCGGTGCCCCTCCCAGCCCCCTCGCAGCATTTCTCTTCCGCATTTGATCTTTATAGTTTCCATGCTGGAGCGATTTGGTTTGCTGAATTCTGGAAATGTCTCCAGTTAAAATGCTAGTGTATTAACCTGCTGTACTGAGTCTCTTTTGTTTCTCTTTACCAGAGTGCTGCTTGCCAATTTTTATGACTACAGCAGATTTTACTATTCAAACAGAACCAGATGGAACACCAGTTCAAAGAACATGTCAGAATTAAATATTTCTTCTTTAATTAGTTGCTTCTGATTTATGCAAAAAAAAATTAACATAAGAGTGGGAGAATGTGCCATGAATCCAGATGCAACACAGCCCACACAAGCATTATCTTTTCTCTGTCAGGGACACAGAAGCTTTTTCTTTTATTCCTTTCTTGTCTTTTCTTTTTTCCTTTATGTTTCTGGATTTCATTTTTCTTATGCTTTCTGCATCTTTTCCTTCTTGAACCAGCTTCATAATGATGACTGAGGTTCTCTTATGTTTATCAGTCACACTTTTTCACCATTATCTTAAATTTTCTCTCATAGAAACTGGCTGATCTGCTTCTGAGAAAAGTTACTGTACTCAATACTGTGATCCCAGCATCAGTAGCTCAACTTGATAGCATCTTTTGACTCTATTCTTTGTTGTCAGTTGGGGGAATCTTTACGCTTATGGTTTTTTCTTCTGCAAAAAGAGATTTGAGCAGAAGGTGAAGATTGTGAGGAATATGTATTGCAACTGCTAAAGAAAGGTTCGTTTCCCTTTTGCTGCCAAGAATTCCTATTTCTTTGGCTTGAATATTTGCTCATCTCTTCTTTCAAGCTTCCCCATTTTTGCCAAGTCACATAAGCATCAGTTTAGTAAAACATGCTGACTGGGGACAGTTCTTAGGCACAGACTACAAGTTGAGCATGTGATTAGCTGCTTTCCCTTTTGGGGCTTTCAGGATGTTGCTGTCAAGGTCAATGAGAAAGACTTCAGTGGCTCAGGAGAGATCTTAATAAGAGCAATATTTTCTCCCCACTTTCTTTTATGGAGCTGCCACAAGTATCACTGAGAGTTTTACGCAAAGGTTTGAGGTAGTTTACAGGCTTAACTATTTTCACTTAAATCCAGGATGAATATTTACAACCTGTCATTAATCAAGAAGTTGTGCTCTTGTAATGACTACTCATTTCAAGAATGAAGACTTTTGGAAGTAATATTCCAACCAAATTAATTAGACTATTTTCAGAATTTCTACTGGAGCCTATCCCATTTTTACTTAGCATTAGAATCTAAGAAATTAGGGAATTAAGTTATAGTTGTATATACCTCGTAAGAAAGCATGATTGGCCAAATCAACAGCAGTGTTAAGAAAATAGATCAACTCTTGCTTAATTAAATATTTGACAGAACAATGAAGCGTCACAACAGTTAATCTGACTCAGAGCACTCTACGCTATCTAGGGAAATGACACGGTTCTCTAAAAATATTTTCTTTGGTATGTTGTGTCAAGTGATGGATTGTACAGCTTTTCAAGCCACAAGAGATGCCCACAACAAAAAGCTTCCTGTTGTTAATCAGACTCCAGCACTCAGTACTTTATTTTCTCAGGCTGTTGAACAGACCTACAGTAGGAGTGTTAAAAGCGGCTCCCTTGCTACAGCTCCCTCAATGACTGTATTTTATTTAACAAGGCAGATTTTCATTCTGAAGATAAGGTCTTCCATACTACAACCTAGTTATGTATGACAGCAGGAAGCAGCAGTATTAATTTCGAGCTGGGTATGTTGCGTGTCGTTCTTCATCCAGCAGTTTGCTCAGATTTGCTACGTGACGCATTGTGCAGAGCTAAATGTTATTTTTTTCCCTCTCCTTAACTGGTCTCAAATAAAATGCATATGCCACCCCTTGCATATCTTTGTCTCAAAAATGTGTCACCCGCCTGCATTTATTGGAGACAGTAAGACAGCAATAAGAATATTTCTCCTGGATGCTAGAAGATATTGCAGAATAAATAGAGAGGAAGTAATTCATATGTAGAAACAGATAGTGCCTTGCAAAATGCTTCTATAGGAAATAAATTGATTTGAGAAATAGGAACAACTGAGGCTTTTTTACAGGAACATTTCTCTCCTGGAAAAAAAAATTACACACTTGAGATGCTCCTCATTTTTTGTCAGTTAGGGGCCCATACCTATAGGCAGGTCTGCTCCCAGACTTGCACTTTCAAATAAGGATGGTCACATTGCAACACAGGCAACTATCAAAGGCTGTGTTTTTTGATAAGGCCCTTAGGCATCATTTTCCAAGAGAGATATGCTTTTTAATCTGAATGAAAGTGAAGATTTGGGACAAAAAAGGAACTTGAAACATGCTGCCGTTAGTCAAAGCTGAAACTCTGGTCATAGAAATGAAATGTGAAGATTTCAGGTTTGGAGACAGCTGCCTATCTCAGATCACAGCCATAAGGCTTGCAATAACTTACAAAATCGCTTGCATTTTCTAAAATAAATACCAGATGTTTGTTTATCATATGTGCAGAAAGTTAAATGTCAGATAATTGCAGGGAAATGCATTTGATGTTCATCTTCAAAAGTACTGTATTTCAACACCACATTTCTTCACAGTCACTCTAACATGAAACACAAGTTCTTGAAACAAAAAGGACAAGAAGGCCGAAACAAAAAGCTATTTATTGAAGACTTATATTACAATCATAGCTGGAGTAGCCTGCATCCAAGAGAAATGGGTTACCTCTGGTCGTGTTAACACTTGGAGACTTCTTTGGAGAGGACGTACTGCGTTGACTGGAACTTACACAGAGAGGTGGACTCTGTGAGACATAAGCCTTCAAGCTGCAAAAGAATTCCTATCTGTTTGGTGACACAGCTGTTCCAGAGCTATTACCCTCTGCACTGATTCCTCTGGAAAAAATAGAGAAGAGCTGTGTCTTATCACAGCTACACTTTGGTACCTTCAGGTTCCAGTTGTTACTAGCAATTGATTTGGTTGAACTTCAGTTCTGAACAGACCGAGTGACATGTAGAATCTGTGTTTTATGGACAACTTTTTGCATTTTATAGAAAGCTAAGTTTCAAAAAACATTGAAACAAAAACAAAATGCATCACAAAGTGATTAATGAGGGGGAGCTTAACAGTCCATTAAAATGTGTCATGCAGTTTCCAAGTTAGTCTTCTACATAATTCATTCCTATCACCTTACTTAGAGAAGATTGCTACATTTAGAGCTTAATTTGCAAACATACTTAGGCACCACAGAGGGGTGCGCAGTGTTGCAATTCTGTTTACATGCACCTGGAGAGGAGCAGTTCCCCTCTGGAGGCCACTGCAAAGAACTGTCAAAGGGAGATGAATGCCTTAAGCCCTACCTCTCTCCTGGACCTTTTCACTGACACAGAGTTAGTACTAAAAATTCCAAGAGACCCTTCTGCTTCTCTGCTGCTTAATCTCACCTTTCTTGTTTGCACTGCTTCCTTCTCACAAAACACCGATGGAGAAATGTTATTCTTCTTTCCTCTATCAGCTTCTGAGCTAACAGCCCCTGGCATGCAGCAGGTCTGGGGTCACAGCTTGCTTTTGCAAGGGGTTTAAAGCTGTGCTGAACACTCAAGCTGTCAGACTCCAGGCGCTCCAGGAGAGGACTGCTGTTGACATAGTTCCAGTTTTCAAGAGCACATAAAGATTTGCTGACCTGTAGAGAGAGCATTATGTGAAGAGATGTTCTCCCTAACAAAAAGAGAGCCCTCCCTCCTCCTGTAGTGTCTTACTCAGTTACTGGAGACAGGAGTGCTAATGAGGTTGCCTTTCCTTCCTTACTTATATGCAATAAATTAGAAGTCTTCTCAGAATCTCCTTCTCTCCCAGTGAGAGAGTTCTGCCAGGTTTTAGGCATGAAGGTACATGTCTATATCCACTGTGTGTTTGAGACTTAATCCGGGGCAGTGAGATAGATGCTGTTGGATATTCAGTGCCCTGGAGTTAAGAAGGTGTATTGAATGCCAGAATTTGGGACCAAGCAAAATCTGGAGGCCTGAGGTTTTCTGACAGGACAAGCCTGAGACCTGAATGGTCAGTGACTGGTAGCAATTGTTAGGTCAGGCATCAAATAATCAAAACTTTCCCTAAGCCACCACTGTTAAATTTTAACTTGGCTTCAAATACCTAGAACTCTTGTAGTAGGCCGTTGCTTGACTTTATTCACAATGAAGTACTTACTGTATATTAAAAAGCCTCTACTAGAATAATTTCAAATCAGTTGGAATGGTACAGGCTTGGGACCCTAATCATTTCAAAACTGAAGAGCTGTTTCAAATTGTAAGAGAAGCAGATCATTTAAATAACTTAGCTCTGCGCTCCCTCAGACTTCCAGATTTTCAAGTGCTCTTCAGCCTGGAAGTGAATGTGGTATTGGACATAACTCAGTGCAGCACACTTTACAATCAGCGGAGTACGGCTTGGAGAGCATTTGAAGTTAAGCTGAGATTGCTCAGAGCAATGATGCCCAGATTCCCCCATTAACTTTCAGATTGCAACAATCTAACATCTGAGACTCTCCAGTTACTTTAAATCGCTTGATTGTTTTTGTGAGGTGGTGCTGGGATTTTTTTTTTTTTTTTAAGACTGAATTTTTTTTTTATCACACGAAAACAAGATGTTGCAGTATTTCACCCCTAAAGACAAGGGCTAAAATGTTACATATAGACTTTATGAGCCTTAAAAACTGGGGCAGGGGCTTTGCCGTGAAAGCCAGTTCTATCTATCACACACAAGGCTGCTATTCTTGTGTTGGAGGACTCCAAAATGCCTTGCATATGACACGGGCATTGAGAGAGCAGACACTCTGTCCTCAATAGCACTTCCTTCAGCCTTTTGAGAGAGAATGCAGAGCATGTTGATTTAACTGCTCCAGTGCCTTTGGATATATGACATACATCCAGGAAAAAGGATGCCTGTGGGACACAGGACACATATATTCTGCATCCTACGTACTTTGGAAATAAGGAAAAAGCCTGGGACATTCATGGGGCCATTCACTTGAGAAGGGTTAATTCAACATATTATTATCCTACTAAACTCTGGACAAATGAAGTTAGGGGAATAAATTACACTGATTAATATTTTGTGAATAGTGTCATTTTATATTTAAATTAAATTACCTGCTTTAGGAAACAAATTGAAGGTTCTAGCTGCACAGAAAGAGGGTGAAGAATTTGGTTTTAATTGGTTTGTTGTTATGGCAAAAAAAAAGGCTGAAAGGAAATGGCAGAGGTTTCAAAGCCGTGGTCACCAGCCTGACTGTGAGAAAGTTTTGTGCCCAGTTTCAGCTATTTGGCAGCTGGACTTGTGCACTAGGATAAGGGTTTCTTTTGTCAGCAGAACTGAGTAGCCAGCTACTTAAGTAGCTGTATTCCTGCACCCCACATCATTCTCCCAAACATGTTGATAGTTCTTCGATGCCACATGATGATCTAGATAAGGAAAATACCTGGATGAAAAATAAATAATGGGGAGAACAAGGTTAGCCTAAATCAATTGTCCATTTGTAATGGACAATGTACTTCCATGAGAGAAGGAGAAAGAGAGAGAAGAGTGAGGAAGAGAGATGACCTCTAAAGCACATTTGTGTGCCTTTCTCCAGCAAGTTCAAAATTACTGTTTTCTAATGATAGAAGTTCATGCCATTCTACAGTTGGAACAGAATTACTGCACTTGTGCTAATGCTTCTTTCTGTTTTCTTCAAATACATCATACAGAACAAGCAACTAATTTGATTTTTTTTTCCAACAAAATCACACAGTGATTTGTAATTATCTTGTGACCAACTAATATGCTTGGGATTCCTTTCTTCTCTTGTATTTGCAAGTGATGATCTTCTGGGTTTTACCAGAATTCTTGTTATCATTCCCTAAGTGCACAACTTTGACATTATCCTAGTAAATTCCATCCCATTTCTGCTGCTGCAGTCCTCAGGGTCGCTCAGTTCTCACTGCATGAGTCTCCTCTGTATTGGCAATGCCTTGCAGCTTTGTGTCCTTAGAGAATTTCATTAGAATCTATGCAAGTGCTTAATGAAAGTATTAAGTAAGGTTGTTCAGCAGACTGGTCCTTGAGGAACTTCTCTAGTAACTCCTTTGCAGTCTGGTGGTTCCCGCTCACGCTGATGGTGTCTCTGGTTCCTCAATCACAGAGCAAAGAGAATTCTCTGGCATGTGAATAACATTCCTGGCGAATTAGGCAAATTTTCCCCGTCTTCTGCAATGACACTGTTTACAAAAGAGGAGATTATGTCTATGTTATTGTCAACAATATTTCGCAGTTTGCTTTATATAAAATCCTTATTATTTTTGTAAAACAGGGTACAGTAGAGGAGGTGCCACTGCTGCAATATTGTTATGCTCTGAACTGGTTGTCCTCACATTCCAAATTATTCTCTACCCCACAGGTAGACCTGGGCCTTCTCCGCTTTGTTTCTGGAATTGGGACCCAAGGAGCCATCTCAAAAGAAACAAAGAAAGAATATTATCTGAAAACATATCGTGTAGATGTCAGCTCCAATGGAGAGGACTGGATTACACTAAAGGAGGGAAACAAGCCTGTTGTAAGTATTTTTTTTTCTTTTTTTATCTCTCTTCTGAGAAATAGTCTGTTGAACTGTTTTGTTGCTATCATCTGTTTAAAAAAGAGGAATACGGTTTAGTCAGGTTGATCAGCATTAACTATTTCCCAAATCCAAAAGCCAGCTTATGCCCAGTAGTAATGGGCCACAGAAATTGTTTATGCAAAGCCTAGAGCACCTGAAAATGGTGCAAGGTGCAGCCGTATCTAGTGAACTCACCATAATTTGAGTGATTTTGTGTCTTTTTCCTGGAGTGTTCGGCTGTTTCCCTGTTTCTCAGAGATTTTATATGTGACCTTGAGAAAAACATTATGCAGAACTTTTCTAAAAATGTGTCTGTCTGTTATCTGCAGTGAAGCCCTGGATATGCAATGTGTCAGTGCCTCTGCTCCCTGTGCATGGCCATGCAGGAGTGCTAGCAAGTGATTAGTGGTTTGTTAGACTTCCAAGTAGCTCAGTGATGGGGGTCATGCAGACAGATGATTAGGCACATCTTTCCATCCTTACTGATTTTTATCACCTTTCCATTTATCAGCAGATTTGCTCTCTGTGACCTCCCAATGAAACAGCTTTAGACACTTGTAAGAAAAATTGTCATTATCCGCTACCATGAGCATAAAGCTCATTACTGAGAAGTCAGTTCTGCTCCAGCTCTCACATGAATAGCCCCAGTGAGGCTGTGCCTCCCTTCCCACCTCACTCAGGATGTGCCTGGGAAAAGCATCCCCAGAGGCTGCCAGAGGCTGATGCAACTGGAAAGGTTTTGTGGTACCTCCCTTCAAAACAGCTTTTTTGTGACCCTTCTGTAAAGAAGCAGAAGAGCTGTGCAATATCAAACTCTATCAGTGTAACCCTATCTGGCTCTAAATATTTGGTTACTGGTTTGTCCCTGACTCATCTGTAAGTGCTGTGCCAAGTCAACTACATTTATCTAATCAACATGGTAGCAGTGTTTAACAAATACATCTTGCTTTTTGGAAGCACTTTGGAAAGCAATAAAAAATGAATACTGAAAGCTTCTCTTTGACAGGTATTATCCTGGTTTTACTGGAAGTTCTGAAGATCAAATGACACAATGTGGGCACTGTACAGGGATGTATATAAAGATACAATAACTGGCTTGCCCAGAGTCACAAGAGGGGCCAGCGCAGTGGCTGGTATGAGACATGGGGTTTCCTGGCTCTGGATTCTGTAATCTGAACAAATGCGTCTTTCAAAATCAGACCATGCCTGATTTTCATTACCAGCTTCAATTTGTAAACTCTCCAAGAGTGTATTTTACATGAGTTTCTCTTGCACATGCTGTCCTTAATTAGTGAGAACATTTCCTAAACCTGTGTCACTTGTACAAAGGGTTCATTAAAAAAATCAGGTTTCTGAAATGGCAGTATTTTGCTGTTGATCAAGACAAGAAACAAGTATGTACCAGTCTCCCTCCCAGACATTTTAATTCAAATTAAAAGTTTGCAGCTGCAGATCTCAAGGCAGCCATACACTAGTGTTGCACTAACTACGTATAAGAATCTGTGTACTTTTGAGAAAAGACTCATTTTCTCTGTCAGATGCAAACTCTGAGAAAACTACAGCAGGTCCTCACAGAAAAAAAAAAAAAAAAATGTTGCTGGAAAGAAATGCAGCTCCATTAAAAATCTCTTCCTAGATATGAAACTCTTATCTTAAATTACTTGAGATGTAACTGAGCCTTACTGGTTGACAGCTGTGTGCTGTTGGCCTCCACTCCAAATTAGTGCAGTTACTGTAAGGAACAAACAGGAAAGTAGGACAGTGTGTGTAAGAAATGGGAGAATCTCCCATAAAAGGAGAGGGGTCTGCATCCATGGAAAACAACAGGAAATCGCTTCCCTCTAAGTGAGGAAGGAGCAGGAAGCTGAATCACCTTCTTTGGACTGGAACACTGCAAGGTTTCAGCTGGGCTAGGAAGGAGTGTGTCTGCAGGATCCTCAACATGAAAGCACAGCACAATCCTGTGCTTCTGGTGGAAGTCTCATTGTTCATCTAGTTTGACTGCCAGCCTCGGGGGATGAAGGCAAAATCTTAGAGCCTGCTATACAGATTTTGAATAACTTCCATCTCAATATGCAAGGAGAAAGAAATTCTGAGAACTTGTTGAAGAGGTTTTGAAAACAGGAGGTTAACAAAGCAAGGTTTGCACAATACACCTTGAAAAATCTTAAGCCCAAGGTCAGCAATATAATATATATGTTTATCGTAACTCCATATAGGATTTTTATGTGGTCTAATTGAAATCCAAACCTTTAATTTTAGCCTGAGATTCTTTTCTTGAGTTTTCTGAGTTTTCTGCATCATTCTATGAGCATACAAGAAATAAAACTGCTCTAATGGGGCATTGGGGGATTCTTCCAGGTCACAGAAGCCCTTAGGTGACACAGACCAGTGTATGTCATTCCTGCATATATAGCTGGGCATTAGGAACACCGTTTCGAGTATTACTGAACACCTTACATCTTCATTTTTCCTCACCAAGGAAAGCAAACCTGTCTGCAAAAATGTGTTAGGAGATAAATGAAATAGTTTCCCATGCAAGTCTTTTGTCTCAGCCCCCACAACCAACCCTGGTTAGACCTCATATCATAACTATCTGTAAAACACAGAATTGTAAACACCATTTAAGAGAAAGCCTAACAAATATATACTTTTTCTTTCCACACAAAGGTGTTTCAAGGGAATAGCAATCCCACTGACGTTGTCTACAGACCGTTTGCCAAACCAGTTTTAACACGGTTTGTGCGAATTAGACCTGTGTCTTGGGAAAATGGAGTTTCACTGAGATTTGAAGTTTATGGCTGCAAGATAACAGGTAGGTCTTCGGAAGGACTATAAAATCAGGGGAATTTATTGTGCCTATGCCGTGGGATTTATTTTTATGAGTAAAATACATGATCATGATTTCCACTGTGATCTGAATGTAGAAATGTTAAGAAAAAGAAACTAAAAGACCACAACCCAAACATCCAGTGTTATCTGAATATTTTTCTGACATTACATTTTAGTTTTAATTACTTTTCTTGCAATTATTTTACAGCTTGATGCGAAATTCCTGAGATACATGGATATTTTGCAAATTCCCATCTTATTTTTCCCTCCTAACCCTCCAGTCCCTATCTCTCATGTCTGCTATTCGTAGGTAGTTCTCAGCAGGTTTCTCAAGGAACAAACATACATAACTAGGTTTAAAAGCATTGCAAGGTACAAACACTTAGATCTGAAGCCTGTGCAAGTAATGGTGTTCATAGTCAAGTTCCCAGTCATGATCAGTATCATAATGTAATTCCTTTATATAACACAGTTACCTGTCAAAAAATTTTTAGAAATATCTTCTTTACAGTTTTAGGTTTTCTGTAATTTCTTCACAGTGGAAGTGCCTTTATCTGTAAAGTAAAAATACAACTTACAGTTGAAAGAAAATGTTAATGATTTAATAGACATTACAAAGCTAATTTTTCTAGCACAGTTTTTAGCACTTAATACAGTTCAATGGCACTAATTTTTAATAGTTCTAGGGATTTTTTTTTTTTCTCTTAAGGTGTTTCTTTAGTCTTGAAAATGTTTCTTAGAACTGGTTTACATACAGCAGGAAAATAAGATTACTGATTACTTTGTTAGAGAATTCCAAGTCATTCTATGAAATCTGTTCAGATTAGATGTAGGTAATCAGAGCTACTGTTTCATTCTATATTAGAATTCTTTGTTCCTTGTTATCAGATACTTCTAATTTATTTTTATCTAGGATCATAAAAGAAGCAACTATTTAGCTTCTGTGTCACCTGAAAAAGTCTGAGAGACAAAAGAAATGCATTAGAAAAATCTCAAGTGCAACAATAAATTATATTTTAATGTATGAAGATTTCCATTTCCAATGTCACCAGAATTAAGTAATCTGCAACCAGGTTTTGGCTGTTTTTGGAAGTTTTCTCTGAGGAAATATTCACAAATTCCGATGGCCCTGCACTCTTTGCCTTAGCAAGAGGAACAGAAAACAAGAATAGAATAGGATTTTCTGATGCTTTTGGTTCTCACCAAGCCAAAAATACTTGTGGTATTTTGGTACTTCCTGCTAAAACTAGGATGTGCAAGTTTGAACAAATGAAAATTATGTACAAATCCAATAGATTATTTTGGATATAAGAAATAAATAAGTAATTACTTGTGAATTGACTGACGTGTCGTGTTTCTGTTTTGGCACTTGTTCAGAATAACTATTTAATTTACTTGGATTTTTTTTCTCTGTAGATTATCCTTGCTCTGGGATGCTGGGTATGGTGTCTGGCCTTATTCCTGACTCTCAGATTACTGCATCTACTCAAGTGGATCGAAACTGGATCCCAGAAAATGCTCGCCTCATAACGAGCCGTTCAGGTTGGGCACTGCCACCAACTACTCATCCATATACAAATGAATGGCTTCAAATAGATCTTGGTGAGGAAAAAATAGTGAGAGGCATAATTGTCCAAGGAGGAAAGCACCGAGAAAACAAAGTGTTCATGAAAAAATTCAAAATTGGCTACAGCAACAATGGATCAGATTGGAAAATGATCATGGATTCCAGCAAGAAAAAGATTAAGGTAAGGGTGAAAACTCTGCACTAAAGAAAAGTTGAATTAAAAAAAAAAAGTTTGCATTACATTTCTACACATCTCTATCTGACCTTAGAAAAGTCCCACAGCTGGGGTGACGCCAAGCAGGAGGACTCCAAGGGCAGCAGCCCTGAAGGAATGCTGTGGGAGCTGTCCCATGCCTGAGGGCAAGAGCTGGCCTTAGGACATTTGCCTCTCTGGCAGCAAGTTTTGCTTATTCAACAGCTAGTTCAGCCTTGACTCCTGGCAACACTGGTGCCTCTGTGGCCCCCAATTTACTGCAAAATCCCATGCAATGGGATTTAAAAGTCTGCTCTAAAAAGCCAAACTCTAAAACTGACAGTGAACAAATTTATTTGAGAGAAATTTGTTTGAATTACTTTTCTTTTGCTTCTTTTCTGTCAGAGCTGTAGAATGAGAATGGTGTTATTCCACTCAGTGGGGTACCTGTTGTATTTCTCAACTGCCTGTAGATTGCTTTGAGAGTTTCACAGGCTCTCTGTAATGATCTCATCCAAGTCCCTCCAAAAGAAAGTGGTGAAGTTTTTGTCGTGTTATCCCATCCCAAGTGAGAAGCACTATTGTACTGTCACAAGGGAAGCATCTTGGAGGTTGCTTGGGAAGACTTTTAGAGAGGAGGGCCAAATGAATTGCTGGATTAGATTCCAAGGAAAAGAAAATGATTGTGGCCCAGAAGACTTTCTGGGAATGTATCTGTTTTGATTTGTCTTTGGATGTATGCATTTCAGGACCTAAATTGCACTGAGGGTTTAGCTTGTTTACGCCAATTCCCATTTAGGTCTTCCATCCTATTTTGCTATCGCTGCTCACAAAGTGCATTTTTTCCTCAAAAGGCACAACTCTTTTTCAGTCCTCCTACCCAGTTCCTTGAGGAAATGAGTAGGCATTGCAGCCCTGCTCAAAAACTGGTGCTGTAGTACTGGGATGACCAGGGAATCATATAACAAAATGTGCCCTCAAAAGGCAAATCATTGTGGTGCTTGGCAGACGGGAATCCTGAGAGTTGCTCAATATCTCATCTGTGTTAGTTTGAAAATTAGATGTAAAAGCTGTTTTGCTGTATAGACTCATCCATTGGAGGAACCTGTGCTTCCCTAAATGAAAAGCTGAGTGGGCCCATGGATGTAGCTTTTCCAGGCACATTTGGTAAATATTGGACTTCATTCTCTCCTGTTTTAATCTCACTGAATATGTCTGCATTTTCTCACTTTTCATCATTTGTTTGGGGGATTAAAACTAAATGGATTCAGCCTTTGCAGTCATCTCCTTTCTCTTGTTACCATGAGTTTTGACTTCATCATAAAGTGTGAAGGGAGTGTAAATCAACAATGGGATCTTACCATTTTCTTTCTAAAATAGATGTTGTTTTGACATGTACTTCTACACCGTGGCTCAACGAGGGAAAAAAATAATGCCATATGCTTTCGAAGCAGCGCGCCGTCTGCTGCATGGCTTTCTGTTTTCTAATACAGGCACTTGCCATCATTGTCAGAAGTTAGCAGTTTGACAAGAAAACCAGTGTGCTAACTAATGCACTGAGCCCATCCTCAGCTTTCATCACCACCAGAAATTAACTTTCAAGATTAATGGAATGGAGAGGGCTGGAATTCAAATCTCTTGTGGCATAATTATAATCCTTCCTAAAAATTCAATATATTTAATAAACTTTCTTCCAAAGCACAAATCTTCTTTAAAGAGAATAGGATAAATATCATGATTTTGGAGCCTGAGGAATTTAAAATGTTAATACTGGAATGTAGTGTTTTTAACTGTAAGTAGAGCTCGATGGGACAGGATGCTATAATGAGTCACAGCAGGAACATGGATTAGAAACAGCCCTGTATTATGAAATGAAACACATCGTTTCTCTTGGTTGAAGTCGTGACTTTCAATAAACAAACAACTGCATTTCAGGAGAAGAAAGAGCAGTGACAGGCTAAACATAACAACAGAATGTGTCCAAAGGGTGACACATCACCTTGTTTCTTAACATGATCTTGTCATTCATGCCTGCAGCTGCTTTCACAAAGACTACCACAACTCCTTCCTCTTTGGCTGACTCAATTTCAGCTATTTTTGAGTGTGCAGAATGTTTCCCCTTGTAATCTAGCTCAAGCACTCAAAGGAGTAAAAATCACAAATCATCAAATAACCATGCAGAACTCCATTTCAAGATCCAGTTTGTATTTCTTGTCCATAGGCTTGCTTACTCGAGCCTACTCTATAAAGTCTTTTTTGTCTTTCATACTTCTTTTCTCCTTCCACTTTTTATGGGAGTGGGATGAGTTGTTTTGGGGGAGTTTTTTGCTGTTGTTTTTACAGTTCCTCTCATCATTTCTGGAACAAGAAACTTCAGAACATTCTGCCATTTGGAACATGCTTTTAAAATTTTTCTGCAATGTTTATTTTGATTTTAAAATATGTTAGGTGGATTTTTTCTACTCACGATCTTAGCTCCTCTTTTGTTTGACTGTTATTTATTATAACTTATCTTTGTAGTGGAGTAAAGCAATTTGTGACATAGCCTGTATAAAGGACACTCACAAAATGAAGTTTTGCTGTACACTCCTCTCTCATCTCCCACAAAGAGTATCAGTATGTGTTTTAAATGAACAGTCAAAATTGAATCACAGGCAGCTCTGCTCTACAAAGGACAATGATTCAATGTAATTCTAGATGCCTATTGAATCCTAATGTCTATGTGTCAGTACTCCATAGTGATGTCTTTTATAAATCAGTTTTCATTATTATATGTTGCTATTAAGACTACTATTAAAAAAGGGAGCAAGGATTCCTCAGATACATGTGTCTGTCTATTTTTTACGCATAAAATAGCATTCATTCTTTCTCATATAGTAGGTAGCTTTTCTGATCATTTCCACTATATTGTTATTCAAATATAATAATATGTAATTCCATGTCAATTAGATCTGACAGGCCCTCTACACATGAATTTGTGACAACTGTCTTCCAAGCACTGGCAGTACATTGGGTCAACCAGTGCCCTTTGAAGCCACCTTGGAGGTGCAATTTCCCTAGGAAGTAGGAGAAGCAGCACTGATGTTGAAATTATTTTTTTAGTTTAGTTGTTCACAGTCTCCCATCACCACTGGCTTTTGCAACTGGCACTCTGTAGCCAGTGGCCAGAAGGATTGTGGACCTTTGGATCATAATGCAGAAGCGTGCAGTAATAACAAGGAAGGCTTTTAGAACTGCACCGAATACACAAGAAGCAATCAGGTTTACCTATGCTGGTTTTCTGCCTTAGGAATTCAGCCAGCTTTTCCCATGGGCTCTGCTTTCTCTGCCCCAGATGAATAGAAAGAGTTCATTGCAGGTTGGGTTTTGTTCTCGTCCAAAATGAAGGGCATCTGGTGCTTTCTTCCTGAAGAATGCTTCCGGTTTCACAGCTATGACTTAGAAGTATCTTACGGTAGCACTTCTAATCCCAAATTTGAACTGCAGTTCAAACATGTTTTTTAGAGTTTTGCCATTTCACTAATTCATGGAAAAGGTGAAAATATTTTTAATTCATTGTTGCATACATTTTCATATTTTGTACTTTAGAGACTTCTGTAGATGATATTCTAAACAGATTTTTTGCTATAAAATAGGGTAAAAATAACTGCTTTTGCCTATCTTGGGCCATAAAGCTTTCATGCCAAGGGCTGTTTCTTTGTTCAGTTGATTCGTTCTAAAGACCGATCATCTAATGGAGGCACTGGAGGTGCTGCTATTAGTACAAATTATAATGTGTTCTATATGCAAAAGATAACTGAAAAGAGAAACTGAAGGTATCAAACAAATGCCATTGGGAGTTGTATTATGTCTGAAGAACCCAAAGTGCAATTCAGAGAAGAGATTTTTTGTCTGAAATGTACATTTGCTGACCTGCCTTGCCTGTTGGATTATATTGCAGTTTTGTCAGGAAGCAGCTTTCTTCTCTTTCTTCTAATTCTTCTTCAATAGCAGGCTCACTGGAAGAACTCTTGCAGCTACTGCTCCTGAAGTTTAATTTATGCCTTTTGAAATAGCTACAACTTGTGAAGCTCTGTCACTGGGGAAAATCAGATTGAAATTTTCTCTTGAATAGTTGGATTATTATTGTAACCACTTAAAAGGTGACAAGATCTTCACCTCAGCCATTTTTTTTCCCCGAGAAGTGTTGGAAATGTCACCCAGTTAAACCTCAGATCAGAGCGTCATTTAAAAACATGTCTCATTAAACACTCAGCTCTTGTTATGACCCTGATGGATTGGTTGCTACTGAGTTTATGAAAAATGAAATGCATTACTTTTCCGAGAAGCTTTAACAATGTATTTTCCATTCTCATTTAGGATAGGAATGCCTGACACTTATTAAGCCGTTAGAATCTGGCCTACTGCTCACCTAATTCAAAGGCTGGAGAATGAAGGAAAAAAGATGAGTGTGGAAAATAGCCTTTTCTTTTTTTTTTTTTAACGAGTAGCATTTGTCATGCTTTGCAGACTTTTGAAGGCAACACCAACTATGACACGCCTGAGCTGCGGACTTTTGAACCTGTATCGACACGATTCATACGCGTCTACCCTGAGAGAGCCACACACGGGGGACTGGGGCTGCGGATGGAGCTGCTGGGCTGTGAACTTGAAGGTAATTGCTCTGCTAGAAATGAATGCACTTTATTATTTTCATAAATACATTCTCTGCTTGGTCTGCTGCTGAAGACTGCTGTGTCTGCACAGGCAGCACATTGGGCTCTCGCTTCCATGACTGCCATTAGTGCTGTTCCTTGGCCTATTCAGTTCCTCCCTGCAACATTTGAATATGCCCAAGGCACAATTATTATTCTTTTTCCCGTTCCTTTGTTGAATCACAGTGATATTCTCCACATGGTTTTCCATTCCCTTAAGCAGCCTTGTGATTATACTTTTGAGAATCATAGAGCTATTAGGAGAGAATAAAGACAGGAACTTAAATTTTATGTTACCATGATACAACCCTGGAGGAGATGTTTTCCGAGAATGCAGAGGGAGCTTTGCACTAAATATAGTAATTATATCCCTCGATCCTTCAAAGGACCTGAAAGTCACACCACAAACTATGGTGGGCAAAGATCACTTGGCTGGACAGTGTCTGTGCTGTTACTTTTGGGGGGTAAAGGGGGCCTCTTTGTTCTTTACTAAGCTTTAATTTTGCAAGAGTATGTAGGAGATGAAAGACAGGAAAAGCAAAGTTTAGACATTTGTCCTTGGACTGTGACATGAAGTCAGCTTTGATTTTTGTTATATAAACATAATTATTTAACTTCATAGATAACTACAGATAACACTATGTGAATTTAACAATTTTATCTGGTGGATGATGGTACAGTGGTGAGGCTTATAAACCACACAGCTTAAAAATACACAGAATAACAAACCATATTATTTGGGGTTTCATATGACACCTCTTATAAAAGTAGCTGAACAGGCTCCCAAGATGAATGGAAAAAACTGCTCTACCGTCATTTCTTTCTCACCATTTCTCCCCCAAGAGGGAAGTGTGGGAAGCATTTGCTGTGAGAACTGATGAGTTCTGTGTTGTTTTTTTTTAGTGGAGGCCAGATTGAATAAGTATGATTTTACTTGGCCCGGAAAGTGGGGAGGTTGGAAATACTTCTTAGTTCCTGCAGGAAGTCCTCATTTCCTGTGGGAATACTTAGTTCCTGCAGACTATTGTGCTACTTGCTCAGAAAAAAAGAAAACCCAGCACCTGCCTTATGTAAACTCACAACCTGTGGGCAAAGTCCTCCAGCCACAGGGCTCCTGTAGCCACCCAGGAGTGAGTCTGTGGACCACCTTACAAGGATATATTGCTCAGTGAGATGGAGGAGCCTTTGCTTTTAGGCAAACTGGAACAGCAAGTACAATTTTTTTTCCCCTGGGACACGTCTTTTCACATTTGTCTTTCTGCTATGGGATACTTTTGATGTATGCTCACCTGTAGGTCACCCATGGACAGGTGAGATCGATTCCCATTTGCCTGTGGGAGAAGCATAATAATGCTTAATGTTGTATAATTACATCTTAAGGAGGGAGTTGAACGAAGTCACTTGAGATTTACTGAGCAAGAAAAGAGTTGAGATGAGAAAAGAAGCATGGAGGTCGGCACAGAGAGGAGGAGAAATCAGCTCTTCAGCAGTAATGAGCAAGGGCACGTTTTGTGTGCTTGAAGCATCCCAGGGGAGCATATATGAAATGATGGCAGAGATGTAGGTAACCTTGAGGCTATACAGGGACACAGAGATGAAGATAAGAACCTTAACTGGATGTGTCAAGCTAGAGGGATCCCCCAGAGGGGTTTTTATAGCAATGTGGTAACAAATGTTCTGCATAATTCATAATAGGTACAGAACTGTTTCTTTAACTAGGGATAGACTGAACCTGTAAAGCATAGGTCAGGGTCCTAAAGAGGCAAGTTTTATCCCATAATATAGCTACTTCAAAAACCACCACCTGTCCTGACATTTTCAAGCCAAGAAGTCAGTGTATGTGATCTTCTGTGGCCAGCAGATGCTGAGGGCAGTAGAAGGGAAAAGAAGAACCTGCAGAAGACATACATTATTGCATAGCCTATAATGAGCGAAAAAGATTGCTAATGAAAATAACAGTAGGCGAGAACAAAAGCCTGGATCACATTCCAAGAGTACTTATCTTAAGCCAGGGAACTATACGTGCGGCATGAAACATAAACTTAAACATAGCACCAAGTCTCTGTATCCTGGTTTTCCAGATGTGATGTGCTTTGCAGATACTGGGCTGTAGATGTGTTTTCTGGCATCTTACACAAATCTGAAGCTTTTAATTGTAATAACAAAGTTCAGACTTTTACTGTTTAGGCAGCAGCTACCGGAAGGTCATCATCAGCGAGAAGCAGGCAGGTGGCCGGGAGGGATGACTGACATCACTGATGTCTTATTTATTTATAACTTCAACAAAACCCAAAAGAAACGCCTTCCATGTGTCCTCACTGAGCACAAAGTGATTCCACATCGCACTGCCTTCCTGCTGCTGTTACCAGAACTGTGCTCAGACATTTCCTCTCTTGCATGTGCTCTGCAGAGGGGTTTCTTCAGCAACGTGTTGGGTGCTAGAGAATTACCACCTTGAGCATGCTCCCCTCCTGCTCCTCTGCACGGGCCCACTCACTGGGACTTCGGACAGCAATAAAATTATGGGTTTTCTACCCCACACACAACCCTTCAAGACTCTCATTCTGTCTTGCCAGGCTTTCAGTCTTTCTTGGTAGGAACAACAAACACCCATCAGCGAATAGACAGTCTGGAGCTTGGCTGCCCAGCTCTGCTCAGCCCTTGAGCTCAGATACGCCTCAGTGCAGGAGAACAGATACTCCCCATTCCAAAGTACTAAGCAACCTGCAAAGTAGAGTTGCTTCAATCCTCAGACACAACACATGGTGCTCATCAGGATGTTACTTCCAACTGCATGCTGGTTCTCCAGCACGTGTTTTAACTGAATAACTGGATTTTGTTTCAGCTCCAACTGCTGTTCCTACCATTTCCGAAGGCAAGCCCGTGGATGAGTGTGATGACGACCAGGCAAACTGTCACAGTGGCACAGGTGATGACTACCAACTGACAGGTGCAGAAACCATCCTCATTTCATTGCAGCTTCGTTGTAGCTCATATCCATCACCAGCTTAATGTTTGCACTGATTTAACCACTCAATGTTAATGGACATTAGTATGCAGTTTGTATTGTTAGTGCTGTCAAAACATGGGCATCTGCCTTTTACGTATGACAATACTTTTGATTGTTTTCTCAGCTATGTAATTTTTGAAGCAAATAATAGTGACTAGATGGAAGAGAGGGCAATTTTTTGAGCAGCAATTGTGTCTAATCAAATCTTTTAATCAAACTTTCTCTTACTAAGAAGAAAAGCTGGACAATACTCTTGAGATTTATTGTCTGAGATTAAAGAACGTGAAATATTGCTTGGTTTACATATAGGCTTCCTACCTAAAATTTAGTATAGGGCTCAAATCTCATCCCCAAACCTTTCCCAGACAAAAACCAAACAGATTTGTTTCATCAAAGCATACTGACACACTCACACTGCCAGAAATATTTCCATGAGCTTCCCTGCCTAACACAGCCAGAGAGAGGCTGATGTTCTCCAAGCTGCCATCACCAGCAGAAAAATAGGAGGGGGAGATGTAACACATACTGCATCTGGAACAGAGGAAGCTTGCTAGGTTTCATATCCTCACACTTTTGCACAGAGTCACTAGTTCTTCTAAGAGAGCTGACAGTGCACCTCTATGTTTTTGATCTCTTCTTGGAGGTCACTTGTTCCACAAATCTCTGTGTCTGTTTGATTAGATCTACACATCTGCAGTAATTGAGCTTGGTTTTAGATGCAGCGACACACGTTATTTCA
Organism: Cnemophilus loriae; assembly: GCA_013397755.1. Taxonomy (NCBI): domain Eukaryota; kingdom Metazoa; phylum Chordata; class Aves; order Passeriformes; family Corvidae; genus Cnemophilus; species Cnemophilus loriae. The sequence goes on from VZTF01001314.1 coordinate 3,137,570, forward strand.
TCACTGCTCCCTGATGTGCTTATCTAATAAATGTTTATTACTTTTTATATCCATGACATAAAATAGCATTAAAATCTGACAATAGCTGTCCAAGAGGACATTGGGAAAGCTTAGCTAAGAGATTGGCTTTTTGGAATGAGCCAAGTAGAACATCAGGCAACAGATACAAATGAAAGTGAAGTTTCAACATCAAACCCTTTCTGAGCTTTGCCAGTGTCTCCCGTAATTGCATGTTGCAAATCATAAATTGAAAAAACAATTATTGAGTGGAAAAGACAGTGCACGGTTGCTGTCACTGGTTTTCAAATCAGTGTCCCAGATGAATCTTACTCTTTTTGAAAACAGCTATGCAGGGAGTCTGATAAAATAGTCTGTACTGTGTTAAGGTACCTCAGAAAGCTTTCGATGTTACTAAACATTGTAATTTATTTATTATACAGAAAAGAAAGAGGCGGGTCAGGAAACACTAGGGCTTCCTGCAAAGCCCTGCGTTGTCTTGCAAAGCCCAATAGGTAGAGACATATTGCACATAGAGGAGGCTCTGTCAGGGGAAGCAGACAGATCTATGCAAGCACCTTCCATGTTCATAGTCTCTGCACTTCAAGGAGCTCAGGACTTCATCCCACATGTCCCTTAGGGAAAGTTTATTGAGCAGAAGAAAAATCTTCTGGCAGCTTCTACAGGTTGTGCTTAGGGGGCAATTTATAATCTGTAAGGCAAGGGAACAGCTACCAGCCTTCCTGAGCACCATCTCTTCCAGGGAAGTGAACGTTTTTCAGTATTAATATTGAAAATTACTACATTGCCCTCCTACAAAAGTGCAGACACTTAAGTATAATTTATTATTACAACCCCTAGAAACCCTAGGCAGTGCGTGCTGAGTTGTTCTGGACATTGGAGAAGTGCTGCATTGTACCTATGGTGTTACTCACAACAGTAAAATGCACAGAACTGGTTTTACCAATAAATTAATTGTAAACATTCTTTTCTTCCTCCAAAATGCATAGAAGGCAAGTGTGTAGGTCTTGTGGCCCATTAAGAATAGCAGGGCAGTGCAGAGGGGATTTCATGAGTGCCTTGCCCTCCCTTATCCGTTCCCAGTGCAAGCGTGGCGCGCGCGCTCTCGTGGGCGCGACTGCAGAGTCGCTGCCCTGACAGCACTTGCACATATGAGTATCGCAATGAAGCCTCCCTTGCAATTAACTGTAATTGTGCTGTAGGCCAAATTCCTTCCTGCTCTATTTGGACCCCATACAGAGCTACTCTATTTGCGTGGTTTATAGCATTTCCCATCAGATCGTTCTCACAAGCATAAAGCTGATACAGCTTGGGCGTTCATTCTTATTGGAAGTCATCGTAGTCATCCTTTCTGTAACGCTGTAAGCACTAGCTTGCTGAAGAAAAGAAAAGAGGAGCCGTTAACTGGTAATCAGCACCCCACCGTGCATTTATAATTGTACTAATTTCCTTTTTGTTTCCTTATGAATATAAGGCTTGCTTTAAAAAGTCAAGTATTTTAAAAATATCAATTAGTAAGACTAGGAGAGGGCCATGACCCCACTCACCTCTTGTTTATCTGCATGAAGAAAAGGACAAAGGGCAAGTCCTTAATTCTTCCTTCACTTTGAGACAGAAGTGAAACCTATCTTAGACTAGATCCTAAAGTCAGGCAATTCCCATGCATCTCTCCTGTGAGCTGGTTTCACAACACAGCTACGAAACAACTTACAGGGAAGCTCCAGTATTACCTCACATCCCTGATATGAGAAACAACAGGTCATGGGTAAATGCACAAAATAGTGACTCTTTGGAGGTGCCAGAAAGACCAGTTACTCACTTCCTGTGGGATTTGGAGCAAATCAGTGTCTATAAACCAAGGACAGCCACAGGGACATGGTGAGGATGATTTAGTTGGTGTTTGCAAGGACGCCAAAGATACACAACTTTATTTAACGAAGAGTTCTTGTGTTCTTTTTTGATAATGGAAACCAGACTTTTAATGTCGTATTTTCATGCTTAAGCTCACATACTCAGTTACCTATATGTCTAATAAAGACAGTAATATTTCAGGTTTATATATAGGTTATTCCTAATGACTGCTGTGTCCTTTGTTGTGTCACATGTATCATGATACGCATAATTTCTTTTCCAGGTGGGACTACAGTGCTGAATACAGAAAAGCCAACAGTAATTGACAATACATTACAACCAGGTAAAAAAAAAATTCTTATTAAAACCATAATAAATTCCATACCCAAATTTCATGCCAGAGACAACATAATGAATTGCAGCACTTCCTGACTTACCATTCCTTAAAGTCTCTGAAGTAAAGAAGCATCTGGTCTCTTAGTTCTGTACAGTAGATATTTTATTCCTTTCATCCACATGTAGATACAGCAGAGAACAAGATTTCCTTCTGTATCAGCAAATGCCAAGTGCTGACAAAATTAAACTAACTTAATCACACGGTGCACTGTTTAAACGTGACATGTCAGTGACACAAAGTGTGTTTGCAAACTCCAGGAAAACAAAAACAGCTACACAGGCCCACTCACTATTTATACTCACGGTTTTACAAAACTAAGACAAGTAAAGTTTGCCAGTTTTCTCCACCAGGGAGCTGGCAGTTTTACAACATTGTTTTCTAGCAAGTTTTCTTGAAATGGGGTTACATAAACTGCTACCATGAACTTGAAAAGGGAAAACCAAGTTGTCACTGGCAGCAGGTCCTTGTTACTTAATACAATAGCTAGCAGCTTTTAAATTCCTTGGTTTGCTGCTTCCTCAGCTTTCATACCATTTTTTTAATATCCTGTACAATTTATTGGGAGTGGGAGAGAGGATGGATTTGGGCAGAAAACCCAAACTCCAAAAGCTATAAGCACCAGTTAAAAATCCTTTGCATGGATAATTGTGGAGCGGTAAAGAGGTCAGTTTTCAGTTACTCCCATTTCCTCCATTAAAGCAGTCAGGCACAGTCTTGCAAGTGATTTATTAACAGGGTGGGTAAGTGTTTATCATTGTTTCCTCAACCATGTGACACAATCCACTCTTGCTTCAAGAGAAAGAAAGGGACTAATAATGCAAAAAATTCCCTAAAGGACGCTGATGGTGTTGATCTGATTAAGAGATAGAGCTGACTTAGCTCAGACGTTTCTTCCCACTCTCGGCCTCTGCATTCAGATATTACAGAGGCCAATGCTTTTACTCTCCTCAGAATTTGTCTCCAGGGTCACCCAACTGGCTAAGTCAGCATACACTATTTTTACCTCTGCCCTGCTTTACAAGCAGAGGCGGATTGTGGAGCACCAGTGCAATCAGAAGCACAACAGCGAGCCAGTCCCCCCTCTTGGGACACCTCTCCACCCTCCTCTTCACAGTCAGTGCTGCTGCAGGGCTGGATGGCTGCTGCTGATCTCACAGTTCTGGAAAGGGGTTGAGGATGCAGAGGAAGAAAAGATTCTGTGTGGTGGATTTAGAGCAAAGCATCTTAATTTTTATGTCTGAAATTATCTGTTAGGTTTCCATTTTGATGAGATTAAAGATTTTTTTACAGTTTTTTAATCTATCTTCTTGTATTTAAACAAATTGCAAATTTAGAAAGTGCCTCTGTGCAGTGCAGTTTCACTCCCTCCTGAGCAGTGCCAGCTGCTTTGCAGGTTGTGTTTAATCCCCTTGGCTTGGGCAGGACTCTCCAGTAACAGATTGACTGTTACTACAAGAGATAAAGACATCCTCATTTTCTCTCCTTACTTCCCTCCTGCCACCACCTTTGCTTACTCCGTGATGTGCCAAGTTTTTTCTCTATTAAAAGAGTTTCCGAGGCTCTGTTCAGAGCATGCCAATGTTACTTCCCTGCATTGTGCTGGTAGGAACCGTTTCCTTCCGGGGAATAAGGGACGAGTTCACATCCCAAACTCCAGGCTCCCACATGGCAGCACATTACAAAGATCATAGATAGAGATCAGCCAGACGCTAATAAATAAGAATAAGGTTTCCAGAATTTCCAGTTTAAGATGTAAAGGTTTCCAGCTGCCTCATAATCCCTCACTGAAAACCAGCCAAAAACTCCCAAAAAGGGGCAGACAGAAATTTCCCTCAACATGAGGAAACCCCTCCTGGCATGGAGGTGGTATAAACGTTTCCTTCTGCTGAAGGGGCATGGCTGGACCCGAGTGACACAGTGAAGCACACGGAGCAGGGGCCACGGAGCCAGGAGCGAGTCTGCTCCATCAGCTACAAATAACGTCGTTTAAACTGCCCTTGAAGTTCCACGGCTGCTTGGGGCGCCCCTGGCCCTCAGCTGCCTGAGGATAAGTGCACTCTTTCAGCTCTTCTCAAGCTGAACAAGGTATGAATTTAACACATCAAGGACTGGGCATTCAGCTTTGGCCTTAATTCCCTTTAAGGCCTGGTTTACCTTAAGATGCTAATGCACCGTGAGGTAAATGATGAGCTCCAAGCCAAGGAGCTCTTCCAGATCAGTTGCAGTTTGCAGGGTCCAGTGGGTAACCCTGCATGAGCTACATGGTGCCGGCAGTGGCCACAGCACGTCATGCCACAGTGACTGGGGACAGAGACTGACCAGCCTTCTCAGTAGCAGCACCTGCCATGGCACAGGTACTCTGCAATAGGTGCCAGCACCATGTACTGCTGCCCTACTGCCTGCGTTCCAGCCTGCAAATATCCCTAATCTTGTTATCCCAGACTAACATGCTTGTGTGTGTCAAAGCCTGAGATTATCCTATTCCAACCAGCTTTCATACACTATGGAAACAGTTAAGAGCAAATAGCTGGAAAGCCTCCGTGTATAAACAGGCTGTTCCATCAAGGAGTCTTCTACAGTTCATTTCAAGGGGACTGAATTGAAAGAAATTTTAAAAAAAATCATGATTTCAAACTGCTAAAATGTTTAAAGGCTTGGATTTATATATTTTTTAAGAGAGGATCTACTTTCCTCCTCAGACTTAAAAAGATGCCTCTAACAAATCCGTCTGTCAAGGTAAATACCTCAGGCCTCAGCCCTAAGACTTTCTAACAGCTAGTCTTTTTGAACACATTTTTTTCAATTCTAAAGGACTATTTGAAATGCTTGTCTCTTAGCTATTTACATACAGAGCAAGCTGTTCATTTACATTACGTGCTCTCAGTTTGTAATCCGAGTCCTTTGTAAAGCAGACTGTTCTGAGAAGTACCTTGCTTTTCACACATGTAATAACTATTTCAGAAAAATATAACTAAGAAATCCTGAAGTTAAAATATATGCCAAGAAATAATTTAAAGCTAGAATAGGTCTGATTCTCATTTATGCTGGAGCAACTTTGTATCAGTAAAGGGATATTAAGGCAGTTAAATTATCATTTACTATCATTTAAGGTAATTCTATGCTGCCAGCATAAGTAGTATAAAAAGGTGAAAGCAAATACAAATCAGACCAAATATACTACTTTGAAGTGGTCTCAGTTATGTTTGTAATTTCCTGTTTTAATGTTGATTTTCCCTTTGGCAAGAGCATCTTAGAGAGCACTTTCATAGCATCTTTAATGCCATCATGCTTCTTCTTGCCTCTTGTTGGAGGAGTTATGAAAATATGTCAAAGTCTGTGGGCCACGAAAGATTAATGGACTCACAAGAAACTCACTCAACTAGATTTTCAAATTACTTTCTTGTTCACGTGCAGTAATGGTCCCAGCTGTGAGCAAGATGTGGTCAAAAAGTACAGCTGTTGGTTATTCTTTGAGAGGATAAATCTGTTTTAATTCAGTATCACGTACCCTACATTTTGAAAAAGGCATATGGGATTTCATCACACCTCCCTCTCAGATTCTCATCTGAGCTGCTGCTATTTGATTACATAATAGCTGGTTTTCTTTGTCCTCTCAATACACACAAACCCAGAGATCAATCACCTACTGGCAGGAGAATTACCCTAGCATGGGAATGGGCCAGCACTGCAGAGGGAGCCCAACAATTGCTACTCGTCCCTAGTTTCCTTCCTTCCACCAGAGCTGCCAAGCTATAGTTCAAGGACAAAGAAGAGGACAGATTGCCTGTAGCTTGCTGTGAGCTACTGTATCAGCCCCCTGGGACCTTTAATAGAAGAGCTGAACTAGTCTATCTTTTCTGGGGCAGATCCATTGTCCATACTGAACCATAATGAACCTATCCTGATGCTACAAGTGTCCATTATTAATTGGCTAGCAGGCCTATTTTTCCTTTTTTATGGGTCCCGGGGAGAAGCATTGGAAGAGGCAAGAATAGGCAATAAGAGATGGCATGTTTAAGAAGCTCATAAAATAAGAGCACTCTGAAATGCCTTGTCTTTGACCTTCAATCCCATTGCTGTGATTGTCTAAGGAATATAGTAACACAATAACTTTTGAGAAAACAATAGGAACCTAGCAAGAAACAGCTAACTGCGTGCAGGTTACTGGTCAAATTCTCCTCAGTTTCAGTGGATTCTACTTCTGCATGGAAAACAAGTTCATTTTCATGCTACACCATGCTGTCTCTGAGTCTGAAGCCAAGGAATGCAGGCATGGCCAAAGCATATCACACTTAGGCTCTTTGCCAATTTCCTGGACTATAAATTTCAAATGAAAGTGTAAGAAAGTATTTATTAGATGGAGCTGTGAAATTTAGGTCTGTTTTGAAACTCTCCTTCTGATCCCAGTGTTCAGATTTGTCATCAGAGCATGAAGTAAAAGGCTTTTGTTACTTCCTGCACTTTAGAATTAACAATTAAATTCTGGATATTTTCCTTATCCATGTCAGTGTCCAGTTCTCTTTGAATTGTGTTCAATCTTAGTAGCATTCAAGGGAGCAAGTACCATTCACATCATATGAGAATTTTTTTTTTCCTTTGATCCACATTGAACTTAACTGGATATCTCACATTACTTAGGCTATGAAATGGAGAAAACAGAATATTGTTCTGTTCTGAGTCTCTGGATTCATCCCTCATTTACATACTTCTCCTATGTATTCGGCTATTTATTTTTATTCAAAGTTGAACAATACCAGTCCTGTCGATGTCTTTGTGCTACGTGCTCATTTATGCTGTGTGGTGTCTTCAGATGGATGTGATCTATCTACCACTGTTCTCCTTTCTTGTGGGTTGAATACCACACAGGCTATCACTACTTTGCGTGATATAATCCTTCGGGATTAATAAGATTAATTTTGTTCTACGTTTTCTAAAACCTTTTCTAAAGTTCTCTCTCATGGCTCTGATGTCAAAGCCATGCAATATAGCTCTCCCTAGGCCTCCTTGACAATGAAAGGCTATTTTTCATGATCTTAAAACTCTTTAATTCCTTGCAATGTCAGTCTGTTTCTTTAAAAACCCCCCTTGATTTTCAGATGTCCCCTTTTGGGCAAGATGTCTTTGATCATGGCCCTATTGTCTAGAAAAAAATACCCTATATACTGAAGAAAGAGGCATAATAGATTGCCTTTCTGCACTCATGTGTGCATAAACTGGGTTCTGCTTCTTCAACAATTTGAGCCCAAAGAGAGATTATTCACCACAATCTGCTTTTTTCCTAGAAAGGGCTAGGGTGCTCCAGGAAACATCTTTCCTCCACATTGAATTCCTGTGCCAGACATTATCTGTGGAATTCATTTGTTCCCAACTAGGATGCTGCATTCGTGACAATGTGGAGTAGACCCCTCTGGAGGCCAGCAGGAGAGAGGCGGGAGGCAGATGGGGTGGGGAGGATGAAAGAAAGGAGTGAAGACTGAGGGCTCAGTGCAGAGAGACACCACAGCACAGCCGAGGCACTGACAGGCGGAGCAGAGGGGCAGGAGCTGCCGTAGGCTCAGATGTCTCTGCTGACAGAACGAAATTTTCTAGGGGCCGGAGGGGAGAGGGCACGGTGGCCGCAATGCAGGAATCCAGTGAGTTGAGAAAAAACTGTGTCTGGGAGCAAGGGCCTGCCAAACAAGGACACAGCAGGCAAGGAGAGAATGATAAATGAACCCTTTTTATATCCATTCTGTCTCAACCTACTCACCTGAGGCTTTGTGTTGCTAAAATTATTATTCTAGTTTACCTTCCATTAAAATCTGGGTTGTGAGTTCAAAAGCCTTACCAGTCTTCCCTGGCAGCTCATGGAGGTTGTCTTTGCCTCTTCAGACTGGAAGAGCTCCATTTCAAGATCTAGCCAACTGCAGGTCTCAACACACTTCTCATATTTCTTGTTATTTTCCCACAATAAACAAGCACATTCTAAGGGTTGCATTATCTTTCCTGGCTTTTTTTATTAATAATGGGCAACAAACACAATTCTTCCCCCAGAGCTGATATTGATGGGAGCATAGAGTCCTTTGTTCTTAGTTCATACTTGCACAAAGCATCTCATTAAAGTAAACCTAAGTTATTCCTTTAATAAGGCGTGAGTCATGCCTGAGAAAATACTCCAAGATTTGGTCACATTGCTGTTGGTAGGGTGTTGCTCTACTGGGAGTTGTCATTGCTCAAGGTGAGATAAATGTTCATACCAATGGGGTAGGAACCAAATGCTCAAAAGATTTCGAACTGCTTCTGAAAATAAGAAATGCAAAGGATTTATATGCTATCTTTGTATAATCTTTCCATTGAAATTCCAAGTCCTATTGAAGAAAATAAGCTACTATGTATTAAACCTTTGGGCAGAATTGAAGCTGAAAACAAGATATGATCTCATCCTGACCATAATACCAGACTTCCCTTATTTTACTCAGAGCTTGTTTTGAAGCTTATTTTGAGTTCATTTGGCAATCAGCCACATTTGTCCCTCTTCCCTCTCGATTTGTCCATTTCAATGCTGCCATCTTGTGGGCCTGCTTAACTGTCTGGAAGATGCTGAAAAAAGTTCCTTATTGAAGCCGAGAACTGTAGACTACACCAGAAATCCTTTCCTGCCAAGGACATTCCATTAATGTTTCTGGTTGTTCTTATTTTTGTCCGAATCTCATTGTGAGTTGTAAATTGTGGTACCATTACAGTGCAAAGATACTGACAACCAGAAAATACATCTGATAAGTAAGCCAGAGCTTTCTTTATGAGTCTTATATGTTGCAATATGGTTATCAGATAATGCAGGAAAATCAGAAGAATTAATCTAACCACAGAAAAAAAAAATCCCATAATATGGGTCATAAAGACACAACAAGAAACCGCATCATTTACAAAAAATAGTGATTTTTCATCTATTTCCCAGGAGGGCTGCTCTTGCTATGGCTTCTCAGAGTTTCAGGAAAGAATGGTTCCGTTAATGATTAAATGTATACATTTGTTTTGAAGTACCAAATCTGAATTACGCAATTACTAATCACATTTCATCCCCCTTTTTCCCTCTTTCCTTGCAGAGCTGCCACTATACAATTTCAACTGTGCCTTTGGCTGGGGATCCCAAAAGACTTTGTGCCACTGGGAGCATGACAACCAGGTGGATTTAAGGTGGGCAATCCTGACCAGCAAAACCGGGCCGATTCAAGACCACACAGGTAATCATGAGTTCATGATGTAGCCATTTTACATGGGATGAGATTGTTCTGTTTAATACCAATGTCTTCCAAAATCACAGGAGAGTGAATTATACCTAAAATATGTGAAATCACAAAGATGGTTCTCTAGTAACCCTAATCCATTATAGGCAATCACAACCGACTGTAATTGTCCTTTCTGCTGGGGAATAAAGATTGTTTCTTGTCAGGAACTGAAGATATTCCCTTCCCCTGACTTGCCTTTGGCTAATCATCACCTGGGGGAGAAAAATACCTGGATGACCAAATATTTTGCGAATATCACTGACCAAATAATACAGTTGGTCAGGCAATGAACAAACCTCCCATTATTCCTGTTTGTAGTTACAGGGACTACCCACCGCAGAAAAGTACTGTATTTTAGTGAAACTTCCCAGATGGGTGTGTTACCATGCGCTCCTCCTTTCCAGCAGGAGTTGGAGATTATAGCCATCCTCTGCTCACAAACAATTTTCCAAGAAATATCACCCTGGGGAATTGATTAGTTTGTTTTGTAGTAACTAACTCATAGCTCAGCATAATTAGGCAATAAATTTGTTGCAGGCTAGTGGAGAAGGGAGGGCACCGTGTGACCTGCACAGCCTCTCACTTTAGTGTTCTCGCTTGCATACGTGCAGATTAATCAAATGGGTTGAGATGAATCCCCCTTCCCACTTCTGCTACCCTTTGCTTAATGAGAATGACAAGGAAATTAGACAAAATTGGACTTTTTAAATTCTGAGACACTTTCAATTGAATCTTAAGACAAGTACAGTAGTTTCAGGGGAAAAAAACTTGTAATACTTTGACTATAAATGGCATTGTACAAATAAATGGCATCAAATTAACTAAATGCAGTTAGCTGAAGTGAAGGCTGTAATGCTGGAAAAATTGATGTAGAGTAAAGTGAAATGGCTCAGTAGGATCTGACATTGAAAGGAGGTTAAAAGCTATGTTAGCCAGAGACTGACAAAATCTAAAAGGCATGCATAAGTAAAGCTCTAATTAAGACAATGAAGACAGAGTTCCTGACCTGGCACTGCAATAATATTCTGAAAATGAGAGCTATCTGCACTTTGCCATCAAGGATTATAGAGAGAGAACCTTTCTTCAATCAGGAGATGAAGAAAATATATTCTTCAAATGAGATTTTGTTGTTTCCACTGGGCCCTGCTAGTACAGAAAACTTACTTGTTCCATGAGCTGTAGCTTCAGTAAATCTTGCAGGCAGCCCCTTTTTCTCCTACTGCACTTTCAATACTTTCCAAAATTTTCCTTGAACTCTAAGAGCACCTTCACCTGCCAGGTTTGCCATTCACCTGCCAGCAGGCATTGACTGAGTGGGGTGGATGTGAATGCAGACCATGAGCAGTCTGAATGGCACCTCAGCTGCACAACAAGGCCACCCTGTGTAGTGGGAGAAGCACAGTGAGCAGCTCCCAGGCATATCTTTCTCTCTGACACATGTGTAAAGCTAAAAAAAATACACAGAAGTAATCTTCAACAGCAATTGCTTGAAGACAGCAGGATACACTGGATGTCACTTCAAATTACATATCTTGTGATGAAATCTGGCCAGTGTTAGGTCTTCCAACTCAGACAGCCATCCTAATGCTGTGATTATTTTCCTTTTTTCCTCCCTCTGGATTTCCCTATTATCATTCTTTGATGAGATTTGCACATGTTGTGCTGCTCTGCACAGAAGCAAAGTTGGAAAGAATGTATAGACATAAGCATTCCTGCTTAAGGAGCTGGACAAGATGTTACTGCAGAAAGACAGAAAGAAAGAAGAAACAAAAAAGCCTAATTTTGTTTTTACAATTTAACATCGTCTTCCCCTGTAAAATTCTTTGACACGTGTATTGGGCAGGATACCTCTAACTGCTCACAGAAAGATCCAAACAAAAGAAAACACCATTGTCTCATGTTAGAAGAAATACTTTCCTTTCCTATTTATTAGGTCTAGCCACTGGGTTTAACCCACTCCTCTTTGTTCCTGGTTCCCCTTTCCCCCTACTCTGTCCTTCTTATGCTTACCAGAGTAGCAATGCCCATCTTCCTGTCTTCATTGGTGCAGGACTATGCCACTGCAATCCATCAAGTCTCAATTATACACTATTCCACATGAAATTTAAGGATGTTATGTATAGGCAAAGACCAGTGTTGTTATAACACCACCATTCCAAAACATCTTCTTTTGCTTCTTTTTAATTTTCTTTCTACTAAGTGTTGGTGTAAACAGCAATATGTATTCCTACTTCAGCAATAGTCAAGAAATAGTATTTCTTATTATTACTTTCATCCTTCCTACTCTCAAAATAACTTCATACTGATGTCAAAAAATGCTGACTCCATTCTTTTGTGTGAGTGCATTGCACATGCAATCTATTCTTACACACACCAGGATGAACTTTGTGTTTTTCCACCATGACTCTCTACAAAGATCCTGTTCAAAAGCTGACTGAAATGGATGTGTGGCTGATGTAAATCAGAAGCACTTCTCTGTCGTCAGTGTCTTACTTAGCAATTTTCTGTTACCAAACTAATCACACTCCCACATGCTTCTCTCTCAGCATGATTAAGAAAGTAAGTTTCCAAGTTAAGGGTATTAGGTGTTCAGATTTCAACGTGTATAAATCCATTATGCCCTTGATAAAGTACCAGCTATAATCTTACTCTTTCAGGAAAGGGCTCACAGATATATAGAGCCCAATATATTGTTACAAAAATCAAGGGCATAACTCTGACACCATCTGTGACAGTGCTCAGCCTCTATTTGGGAACACTCTTTAAATCTCAGTTCCTGATCTCTGACCATGGCTGTTCAAAGTCATTTCATCCTTCAGTGTTCTTCTCATTTTAATCTTGCCCCATGAGCACAGATTACTTCAAACAGAGATTTTTTTTTTTAATAGCTCTTTGAACAATTAGCATAGAGTAGACCCCAGGGATTTCTCTCTAGCCTGCTGAACCAGGGCTGGCTGTTTTCAGGAGGTGCACACTGACTAATGGAGCACATGCTGTCTCACCAAACATGCTTGTGCCTCCTTCCCTTAGCAAAAGCAAATGCCTTGAGTGTTTCATGTGGTGAGCACGTTGTTAGGGTTCACTCTTGGCAGAAAACATTCCAGTGAACAGCAGAGGAGATATCCAGAAAAAAAGCATAGAATAACAGAAGTGCTTGGGTTGGACGGAACCTTTAAACATCATTTAGTCCAACCTCCCTGCAGTGACCAGGGACATCTTCAAACCTGACCTTGAATGTTTCTGGAGATGAGGTGTCTACTTCCTCTCTGGATAATATGTGTCAATGTTTCACCACCCACCAAATTTCTTCCTTATATCTAGTTTGAATCTTCTCTCTTTTAGTTTGAAACAATTACCCTTTAGGCTGTCACTATAAACCCTATTAAAAAGTTTGTCCTCATCTTTGTTATATGTCCCCTTTACTGGCTGAAAGGCTCCAATAAGGTCTCCCCAGAGCCTTCTCTTCTCCAGGCTGAATAACCCCAACTCTCAGCCTGCCCTCATAGGTGAGATGCTCTAGCCCTCTGATCAGCTTTGTGGCCCTCTTCTTAAAGCATATCAGCTTTCCTAGAGCTCCCAAACCACGCCCTCTGACTCTCTTGTTTGTGATGCTTGACCCATCAGCATGGAAAGAAAGCAAAAGACAAGGGGTGGTTGGGGATTCTTACATTAACAAAGAAAATTAAAGCTGGTGGCTATTCCTAACGCAGTCCTTCTGTCACAGTAGGAGATGGCAATTTCATTTACTCACAAGCTGATGAAAGCCAGAAAGGCAAAGTCGCCCGACTGCTGAGCCCCGTGATTTACTCGCAGAACTCTGCCCACTGCATGACGTTCTGGTACCACATGTCCGGCGCGCACGTCGGCACCCTGAAGATCAAACTACGCTACCAAAAGCCGGATGAATATGACCAGGTGCTGTGGACCCTGAGCGGGCACCAGGCAAACTACTGGAAGGAAGGACGTGTTCTTCTTCACAAGTCTGTGAAACACTACCAGGTGAGCTTGGCTGTTCCTCGCTGAACTGCCGCGGCAAGGCCAGCAACACCTCGCTGGTCGTGTTTTATACACCGCAGTAAAAGATGTCACTGAAGGATTTATGTAGACAATATCACACCTACAGAGGAGGTATGCTTGCTGTGACTAATAATAGTGAAATATTTCATGATATCTCAGATTACTGTGATACAAGCCCTTTCTTATGAGATGCCAAATAAATATTTTATAAATCATTTATCATCAGTCACAAAACTTCCTCTTTGCCACACTTTTGCTGATGTAAAAGTCTTTAATAAAGTCATGACAGTTCATCATTTGCATTTGCCAGTATAAGTTCATAAAGGCAGGCAATGCAGATTTTCAGGCCACAATTGAAGCACATGTAAGTGTGACATCGTGGCAAGTGAAGATGTGTTTTAACAACTAATTAAGAAATCCTGACTGCTGCAGTTATGTGCTAACATGAAAACAATGTGACCACTATCTTGTTTTTCCAGGTGGTTATTGAGGGAGAAATTGGAAAAGGAACTGGAGGAATTGCTGTGGATGATATTAAAATTGACAATCACGTAGCACAAGAGGATTGCCGAAGTAAGTGTGAAAAGCAAGAACAATTCTCATCCAAAACATTGCGTATTTTGTTTTGATAGCTGGTTTTATCAGTGAGAAAGGGATAGATAATTATTAGCTATGTTTCCACTGAAAGTATCCTGATTCAGCCTATAGCTTTGTTCATAGTAAGTGCCACTGGTGTCACCTTGGTATGGCAGCAGTTTGGATCAGAATTGGCATCCTACTGACATGGGTCACAGCATATTCACATTCTCACATCTCTCGCTGTATTTCACATTGCTGCCCTCTTTAAATTTCTCTTCTTTTCCTATTGCAGGACCCTGTTTTAACTAATGCACAAAATCCAGTTTATTTCTTTGCCATTTTTAGATCACTTACTACGAAGCCTTCTTAAATTCTTTTTGAAGGGACCGTATCAAACCCTTACAGGATAAGCAGATAGGGTGAAAAGGCCCCTGCTCTGTCCTCTGCTGTCCTGTCATTCTGAGTTTGCTGTGGCTCATTTGCTGTAGTCGTCAGCTCCCAGACATGTGGGACACAAAGCAACGTTAGGACATGGCCTTTCCCATATCTGAGCCAGGCTATTCCTGGGATACTCTTTGAGCCCTTTCATTCCTGGCCAGTCTTGAGTTATTCCAGTCACTGCTGATCATATGCACGTTGCATACTGCACGTAATTTGGCAGCAGCAGCCCCAGATAAACACAAGCAACTGAACACTGTCCTTCATAGTGGAGATGAAGCAATTACTTGTATATAAAAGAGGGAATAGAAATGAGAACTCTTAGCATTAAGAAAATAAATTTATTCTGTGTGAGCTGGCAATACAACTAAGAGCAGTAATAGAGGGTGTTCCTCATCTTTTGTAGCTAACATGCTTTTGAGGGTAACATGACAGTCTTCAGCTACGTGGTAATTTCACTGCAGGATGAGGAAACTGTACAATCTCTTTCTATCACATGGTCCAACCCCTGGGGTTCACCAAATGCCACCAGAGTGGCAGTTAGCAGGAAAGGGAGGCAGGACGCACTGCTTAGTCCTCCTGCAGTGTCCTCGGTGCCAAGAGAGGTGCTGGGACCACAGTGACTGTATTTAATTGACTCCAGCATAAGAAAGGAAAATAATTTCTTTTCTACCTCCATGTTTTGGTTGTTCAAACCAAATGTTGAGCAAAGATTTCTGCCTGAGGGAGCTAAACCCAAAAGCTCACTCTGAAATCCAAACACAAGTGGTCTTGCTGCAGTGAGTGAACCTTTTCTTGTGATTAACTATGCCTGTGCTGATGAAGTGTTATGGAATTGGGCTCCAAAATTGTAAATACAGTGAATGAGATGCTAATTCATCACACTGATTTCTCTTTCCCAGGCATGGAAAACCCCTGCTGATAACTAAAACTGTGCCAAGACTGGGTGGAGAGGAGTTTTTTAATCTTTCCTTTTTTCTCCATTAATTTTCAGAGCCCATTATAATGAACAGCTCTGTCAAGCCACCATAATGATGCTCTGACACAGGAAAATCTGCTATACCATTATTGCCAGCACGATAGTCAATCAGTGTTTGTAACCCTAATAATCAATGTCAATTCTTTTGCTTCATTAGAATCAACTGATGTGGAGAATGAAATAGATGAAGAAGAAGACCCGGAAAGTAATCAAACAGGTAAAAATTGTGTTATTTTTTAAAAGGGAATGAATTTTAATGTGTATTTTAATCCGAATTTTTGCATTCTATTTATTTATTTATTTATAGATTTGTACTCTAACTGGATATTGTATTAAGGTGTTTTGATTTATCTGGATGAGATGATAAGAAGATTTACATTTATTTGAAGGTTGTAATAGTTTTATTCTTCCATGTCATATGGACTTATGGACTTTTTATTATTTGTACCTATCTCAAACATTTCAAATTTCATATACTTAATTTGTTACATTATATTCATATATATGCAAGCACATTATAGCCCCTCAAAATTTTGTTACCTAGAAGGCTTGTCCACTGCTGAAGAAAGCACTATTATATCTTACCATTTATGACTTGCACTGTGCCTCAGTAATTAGGCTCAAAACCCTTCAGGTTAAATGTTTCACAGACCTGGCTGAAAATGCCATTTTATGACCAGTCTACCAAAGCATTATCATTTCCAGTGATGATAACTGTAAATGGATCATTAAATGGATCATAATTGTCATATTGTTCCAATAATAAAATATACTTGCATTTTTCAGGCAATGAGCTTAATTTTTTTCTGTTACAGTGAACAGGATTGCTATAATTGATTTCAGTGAAAGAGAGTTTGTCCGAAAAGACTTTTTGGCTTTTCCAGCAACAATTACAGGGTTAGCTGCTTTTGGATCATTTTCATAAACTACAAAGATTGAGGGAAAACATTATGATACCCAGTGAATATTTTGCACAAGAGGGCAGAGTGGTCTCCTGTGTCAATTCTGCCACTATTTCGACTTCAAGATCCAATCCTAAAGTCACTGAAGTAGAAACAAAATGGCTGGAAATTCCCAACAGATGTCTTAGGCTGTAACCTCTCACACTGAACAGAGTAGGATTTGATTAACATTTTTGAGCTAAATACTGCAACATTGTAAAATATAATCAAAAGGCCTCATTATTCACTCCCAAGACTCCCACTTAATCCAAGGCAGAACTAGAGCTTTACTGACAGGGAGCAGATTCAAAGATTGGAGAACAGTCTGGAAAAAATCCACAGCTATTTGGGCCACATTACAGTTTACAGCTATTTATGACCACCTTGAAGAAGCCAGGTTTTAAAATCATGTAGAAAACTTATGTCAAAAAAATTGACTGTCTTCTCAAGATTTCCAATTCATTAAACAAAGTTCTAACTAGGATCAGTTCTGAAAATTTTGCAATTCTTTACTCAATTTCAGGGTTTACACCTCCATACCATCCAGATGAGGACTATGATGACATCTCCAGGAAACCAGGCAATGTCCTGAAGACCCTAGATCCAATCCTTATTACCATCATAGCCATGAGTGCACTTGGGGTGCTTTTAGGAGCCATCTGTGGAGTTGTCCTGTACTGTGCCTGTTGGCACAATGGGATGTCAGAGAGGAACTTGTCTGCACTGGAGAATTATAACTTTGAACTGGTCGATGGTGTAAAACTGAAAAAAGATAAACTAAACACACAGAATTCATACTCGGAAGCATGAAGGCGTAAAGCGACTGGAGAAGTCAGAGAATCGGGATGGAAGGACATAGCTCGGTCATGCTGGGGAACTGTTGATCTTTTACTGTACAGGCTGAAAAGTGCATTGATGACACTGAGCCAAGCTTTTCTCAGGAGCTTCAATGAGTGTGTAACCGATGAACATGGACAACAATCTGTGTTAACAAGCTGAATCATGTACAGTCTGCTTTTTCTGTTGGTTTTATTTGAAATAATCGAATGCTGGTGTTGAGACCAAGTATGATTGACTTATAGTTCATTTTGTCTTTCTTTCTCTCCCTCTCTTTTGTTTTCCGTTAATGGATAATTTTGTTTTTACTGTGCAAAATCCGAGATGCTGTCACAAAATGTATTCAGTGGGGTCCTTTGGATGGACATGCTGTCTGTAGCTCAGTGCCCAGAAAATATTGGAGTAACAGCAATTTAGTGGACTTCTGCACCTGTATTTGTGTATAATTGCTCGTGTTGTGCATAGGCAAAGAAGGGTTAGGATGTTTTTGGAAGTACTGCTGCATCAGTACCGATATAGCGTGTCAGCTCTGTTTACGAAGCAATACAGTCAAATTTTATTGATGTTTTTCAGTGTTGTACTAAATTTTGTGCTTGTGAACTCCATAAAAGAGTATGTGCCATCATCAGACACAACTGGTAACCAAGTGTACTGCCTAAAAACTAAACAAAAAAAGTCCTTGGCACTGGCTAGTGTATGTCCTCTCAAGTGCCTTTTTGTTTGTACTGCTTCTCATTGTGTTAACATTAACTACAGCTTCTCTGCAGTTACGCCCTTGTCTTTAATCATATTCTGATGGCTCACTGACTAAAAGAAAAGTATATTTTAGTGTAAGAAAATAGCCTCAGCCAAGGCAAGGGCTAATCAGATTTGACAACCTGGCTTGATTGTTCTGCTTTCTGTATTTCAACTTCATGTCTCTTGACCCTTTTGTATAAAGCTGCAATATCCCCTTTTATTGTTCTTTCATATAGAATGTATTTTCAAATGTAAAATCTCTCTCCTTTCCTCTTCTCTTTCTCTCTCTTTGTCTCTCTGAGTAGGTTGCATAAGCATTTGCCATTGCCAAGGAAAGAAAACTTCAGCTTTAACTTGCTGGTAATGGCAAAGGATTTTATTAGAGTTTGTGTTAAAAAATAAGGGAAAATTCTTAACTTTATCCTCCAAAGTCGAACTTTGGGTTTCTTCTTAACAGCATAAAGTGACAGTATCTTTTTTCCTGATCTCATGAAACATGTCTTTTATCCTGAACAGCTTGCCTGTTAATTACACTGGGGAAAATGCTTCCCTTACTGTAAAGATTGCCTTTAAAATGAGAAACTTTCCTCCTCTTGCCCCTACCTGAACTCGGAGTTCTGTTCTCTCAGTAACCGTGTATTTTCATGCTAATCAATGCTAATTGGGCTTACGCGTGGGTACTGAGGGCAGAATGAAATCCCACAGTGTATGTAGGGTATGTTCTTACCATCGTGTTATATCCAAATGGCACTTCATACCGGGAGGTTTCTGTTCGACCACGAGTGCAGACAGTGACCAATTCAGTGAACTGAGTACTCTAAGCTGTCGGGAAAATGTGTTTGACAATGATGTGGCAATTTGTTTAATATTTTAGGGCAAATACTATTGGTCAAATAATATTCAACAGCCTATGCAGCTGGTCCAACAGGGTAAAAAGAAACAAGAGCATGTTTCCCACAGGGGTCCATACAAGGCAGCGAGGGAGCAGAGGGGTGACTCCCCTCCTGCAGGTGCAGGGGCAGCCCCTGGGTTTCTGCAGTGACCTGCACGCAGCACAGCCATAACTGGGGGGCAGCTTCAGCCTTCCCCTGGGTATCTACCAACCAGCAGATAAAACCAGTGCAAACATGGGGAAAGGAACATCCCACCGAGTGCTGAACTCATGTTTTTCCTCATTGAATTTCCTGAGTAGAGTCAGGGAAGTGATTGGGACTTTCTGAGTTAGTCTTTTCCAGAATTGCTTTTGTAGAAGAGCAATGAAATATCCTGTCCAGGATCAGGATTAAAGAAGGGCTAATTCCACCTTGAGTTACTTGGAGCAACAGAATCCACCCCTATTTATCAACCAACTGTTTTGAAGTGTATAATTTCAGCATTATGAACTATAAAATAGAAAAATATGTAGAAAATCCACTAGTAACCCAGAAATTGAAGAAAAAGGAGGGAGACAGTAGGTAAAAATGAGGTTTGAAGTTGAAAATATTTAAAATGAAAATATTTTTGAAATTTTTGAAAATATTTTGAAGGAAGATCCAATAGAAAAAAAGCATGAATGGTTGCTACTTCAGAGGGGTCCTAAAGGCAATGACTATCAGGAAAACCCAAACACCCACTTCATATCATCAAACCTTAGATTGATGGAAGAGCTACCTCCCCAGCCTCTCAACCTTGGGTCCTCCAAAAGATGGGACAGTGCACCTAAGGCCTGAAAGTTTTGCCTAGAAGTTAGTCCATGAGATGTCCCAAGCAACAGACTCACTTTGTCAGAGGTAGAATTTTCATTGGTTTCTAACACTGTAATTTGACCATAATGGTATTGCAGCAGCTAGTTAATTAACCCAAAGAAGAAATGGATTTTTCAAAACTATTTTCAGCACACCATCACTGTGTGAATCACGAATTAAGGGTCTGTTCTCCTTAGCTGAAAAAACTTCTGGTCCACTAACTTGACTAAGAGTTACATGCTTATATTGCCTTGAAGAGAAAATCCCATTGGGGAGCCCAAGCCCAAAACCTTTTGAAATATTCCCACTGATCTCAATAGATTCCAGACCAGCTCTAGGTCTTGATCTATTTAAACAGAAAAGCTGGTAGTTGGTGGGTTTTTTCCTTCTTTTAACATACTGAGAATAGTGAACATAAAAAAGAATTTATCTCCTTTGTGGTCTTCAGACATTATTATGATAATGAGGATCTAGCACTGAAGATTTGATTTCTCTGAAGGTAATGGAATTAAAGTTGCCCTTCAATAAAGGAAAAATGATACTGCAACTTTACATTGAAAAGTATCTTGCACTGATAAATATATTTAAAAAAATTATATGTTTATAAAGTTATTAATTTGTAAAGTCAGTGTTACAAAATGTTCAGTTTATATTGTTTTAGATTGTTTCATAATTTTTAAAGTGTAAAATAACATATTTTTTTCTTTATTGAAAAACTATAAAAATCTTCTGTAGTAAAATGATTTCATTTTACTGGTATATTATTGCTTCATGTTTTGTACCATCATAAAACTTTGTGCAAATTTTTTTTACAGAAATTTTTATTTTCTATGACAATATGACACTTGTAAATTGTTGTTTCAAAATGAACAGCGAAGCCTTAACTTTAAATGACATTTGTATTCTCAGACACTGAGTAGCATAAAAAAACACATAAAACTGAACTGTAACTTAAATTTCCAAACTATGACTACTACATTCCAAAGAAACAGTTGAATTAAACATTTTCATAAAATATCCCATAGCTGATGTATTTTATTATACTAAAATGGATTGGTATTATTAAATGGATGGTTTTACTTAGCCTCTTGCAACAAGCACAGTGTTTTAATCACAATTATATTTGTTAGTAGGCAACTCCAACAAACAGACACCTTGGTGGGTTTGTTCATTGTTTAGGATAGAGGCATTCACCTTTGCCTGACCTGTTCTCTTTCCTTGTTGGGATACACTCCCACAGCCTGCTCTTTAGCCAAACAGCTGGGATTTAAGAGGACAAATCTGTGACTGCTGCCCCTTGCCATGGGCCGCCCAGTGTAACACCCTGTGCAGGTGTTACACCCCCTTGGGGCTTGCTCTTGGGCAGGGGTGAGATTTCCTGCCAAGTACTGCCTGGTTTTGATGTGTTACTCCACAAAGTCTCCGCTCCTGTGGTAAGGTTTGCACTGATAAGGTCCCTGCAAATTTCCAGGGGAGTCATCAGGACTTACTCAACAGTGGCCAAATTTCCCAAGGCAGAGCACAAGTTGATGACTGGAGCAAATGCAGTCACAGCAGCCCATTGGGCCTGGTTTAGCATCAGTTGGGTGCCAAACTCACCTGTGGAACACATGGTCGTGTGTAGGGAGACCTTTTACGAAGCTTGCACCCAGATCAGAAGCTTTAGATTTAACATTTCCTGCTTTATGCAGTACTTACCTATTTTGTTTCATTTTAATACTCAGCACTCTGCGCATTAAAGTTTGACAAATCTGTTCTTTACATTGCATGCATGAACAAAGCACAGACTGTCAGCATGTCATTAGGCGGAGTATAAACATTTTACTTCAGCTGCTTTACTACTCATGGGAAAAACACTGTACTTACTACCATAAACTTGATCATTGTTAACACTTGAAAAGAACGTATTGAATGTTGTCTCCTCAAAAGAGCAGCGTTGTGTGTACCTGTTTAAAGTATGAGACGGAACTACAGCAAGCACCTGAGCAAAATCCCTGCTCCCAGAAGGTGGTTGTGAAAGTTGCTGTCCGTAGAACCACTACACCCAAATTCCTTGGAGGTGTACTTCATTGTACTCTGTTTGCTTCTCTGATAGCCAGCCACAGGGCTCTTCGAGGGAAAATAGATGGCAATGGAATTGATTAGTGAAAAAAATAAATCTATGAATTGAATCTTTTGAGGATGAAGTTCAAGAAAGAGAGAAAAGGATTTAAAGTTAAGAAAATTCTTTTCCTTTCATTCAGGGAAAATTAATTTGCCTAGAAGCTAATGAGTGCTTGGAGCTAAACCCTCAGTTTTCCACACTAAATAGGCTGCATAAAGCAAGAACAAAAATGATGCAATGGGATCTGAATTACTTTTCACAACATAGCTTGTAAACTTGAAGAAGACCAGATGGAAATAACAGATGGGTCAGCTACAGACAAACAGTGCCAGAAGTGCACTGTGAGGGTCATGGTCTGTTAAAGGGGCAGGCAGTGAAAGCAAACCCCTTTATTATTTCACCAGTCAAATGTACCATCCCAGATCCAGCAGCCACGTAGCCAGTCCCATTTCCTTTCCTTTTGGCAGGACGTAAAATACAATTGCACAGCAAAAGGCAGATGCAGAGGAGAGAGGGTGACAGCACTGCTGGCGTAAGGTTGGGTGAGGCCCATGAGCACCATGGAAATGACAGCAGTGCCCACCTGTGCCAACCTGCCCTCGGAGCAAAGCTGCCAGTCCCAGAGGAGATGAAGCTCCTCCAGCCTCAGAACCTACTTTTTATGAGGCATATGAAGACCTGACAGGTGCAAGCTAATACAGCCATAATTCTGACCCTCTCAAGTCTTTTCTTATCTACAATTAGTCCGTTCCCAAGTCAATTCTTCTAAGCTGCTTTGCCAAGGTCAAATGTCAAAGCTGGGTTGGATTTTCAGCTTGTGGCATCTGGACATTACATCCCCGAAGTAATTCACTTCTCATTTCTTAATTTTCCTGTCCTTTGCAATACATTATGCCTAACAGCATACTGGTTCAAGCAACATTAATTTATTAGAGATTTTATTTCTTATTTTATATCATTTTATGCCTCAAGTCACCCATAACCACAATTTTATCTAAAAGTGTCTGTTAATTTTTATTTTTTTTTTTGCCATGGGATATGTTCTATAGCTGTTTTATTTGCTGATTAGTCCCCCTGTAGTCCCTAATTGCTTTTCCACAGTAGGTCAGTTCTCTATATACATTTCCATTTTCATAGCTACACACAATCAAGCTCTAATCTTATCACCTCAGGACTGATGGTGTCTCAACGTTTATAACCGAAAATCTCATTAAAAAATCTTCTGGCATTTTTTACAGATGGATGGAGTCTTATCATGTGTCCAAACCTAATTCCATCTTCAATAATCATATTCTCCTATTTAAATTTACATTGTTTTTACTCATCTCTCAGACATTTGTTTCATGTCCCTGTCATCGTACTGCATCACTGTGCACTATGCACTGTATTTTTATTACAGACAGTTGTGTTTCCATGATGAGTGAGGTGGGTCTGAACTGAAAAAGGAATTGCAGTCTTACTGGAGCGCTGTTGGTACCAGAGAGAGGTCGGGTGTTTCTCTCAAGGGTAGAAGGTAAGGAGAAGGTTTGGCAGGGTTTGGTAGGTGCTGCCATCACAAAGACTGAGCGATTTGATGTTGAGAGTCTGGAGGATAAAGGCCTTGCCTGAGGAAACAAGTACTTCTGGTAACAGGAGCTGCTAAGAGAATTACCAGGAAACTCCCGTCATTTCAATTCCTTCATTTTTCCCTGACACAAAAAAAAAAAACCAACCTAACAATTCTAAAAAAAATGTCTGCAATATAAAAATGTCTCTGGCATCTGCCATGCACTTTTAAATCCACAGGCATGGAAGAAGGGAGTGGGGGTATCAACCCATCTGTTAGCTGAACCTAAATGGTGGATTACTAAACTCAGAGAGGCAATGGGTGTGGATGTGGCTTTGAAGCTCCAGGCAGTGTCTCAGGGCTGTAAGACTGGCATTGTTCATGCATCATTTTCATCTTGAAATCTTTTCACCTTTATTCCCTTTCCTCAGCAACATGTTGGTTTATGCCACTTGTTTCAAAGTAAATTGCCTGGGCTGAACTACTGGTTTGTATGGTTTTCTACTATTAATATCTTTTTCTGTCATGCAATTTATGCTTCCGTCATTGCTCAAATACCTTTATAACATTTCCCTATGCATTACTAAGGCATGAATAGCATGAAGGAAGCCCACCCGATGCCACACATACCATGTGTCTGAAGAGAGAAGAGCCAACTTTGTCCCACACTTCCTCTTCCACATCCCTGCCAGAGATGTGTACTCCATGTCAGAGACCCAGACACCACATCTTTAATAAATAATCTGCCTTTCAGGGAGCCTCAATGCTTTCTACATCATGCCTGATATCTTTGCATTAATGAAATATTGATATCAATATTCTTACTAAATATTTACTTACTAGCTTCATCACTGTGAGCATAGAAGAGTGGGTCAGTGGGTTACTCTCATTTTGCATTTTGGGAATACTAAGTAGACCACAGTGTTTCATTTTTCTCTACTGAAAAGAATCCATTGAATACGTAAAGAAATACAAATTTCTTTTTATTTTGAAATGTGTTTTTGTAGAGTGAAGAAGAAAGTCACCAGACTGGTTGAAGGTAGTATTTGAGATGTCTGTGAAGCAGTAAGGAGACAGCAACTGGAACCTTCTGAAAATTAACCTGTAACATCTGGAAAGGGTTAACAAGTCTGCAAAGTGGTGACAACACAGGAATATCAAAGTAGGCAAGTATTGGTTTTACCCCCAGCATGGCTGACAAAATGGAAGAAAAGACAGAAAATACTTAGTGTTAAGAGTAAATCAGAAAGGACCTTCTTATTCTTGCTTCTATTAGTTTCTCTTTTGGTCAGTCCTTGGAAGATGGGAGGCAAAACAAGGAATGAACTGAACTCCAACTCGGTCCCACCTACAGCTCACGTGGACTAATCCATGCGCTAGAGTTACCATGCATCTCTGAGACTGAGGCAAGGAAAAGTTGGTACCGCAGCCTTTCATGTGAGAGATCACTGGCCCTCAACACCAATCCTTCGCATGTTCTCCAAACAGTTTCATGCAGGAAGCAATAACACTTTGTACCCATAACTTGCATTTCAACTGCATTTTTCATGCCCTACGCCATATTATCTTCCTTTTGCACTTCTTTGGCCTTTCTTCTTCTTAAGATGAGGGCTGCCAATTAAAAAAAATTGCCACAAAAGCCGCATTTCCCCAGGCTCAGTCTTGTATGCCGCAGGGCACCCGAGCTCCCGTTTACCAGCTTGGGAAGCCCAGTGTGGGACCAGATCTCCCACTCTCTCAGCCGATGCTGCTCCACTGCCCCAGCATCTCCTGGCTTGATGGTTGTTTTGCATCACTGTCTTGTTTGCAAGAGGAGGTCACTGGAAGTTCACCTGAAATCCAGACTCTTATTTCAGTGCCACAGTCTCTAGGTGACTAAGGATCATCTTTGCTACTTTTAACAAGTCTTTTCACAATCTATACCCTTTTCTTCATGCGTATTGAGGTCTTAAAGTGGTCAACTTAAAGCCATATATCTTGATAAAGTGGCTGAATTACTGCTGCTGAATGGGAGGCCATTATCTACAATTAGTTTATGGCTCTTAATAGCCATTATTGCAAAAGATGGATTTCTCGATAGGGTAAGTGTCTTACCAAAGATCCTGTTAGTAGTCCTGCTTATGAAAACTTAAATCATAGCTGTTTTCTGGAAAAGATCAGGTTGCTCTCCAAGTGAAATAAACCATTACCAGCTTATTACTATGGGTAATAAATAGGTTATATGCATTATAATAATTATTACAACTTAAAATGAGGACTATTTGGTTCTTCTGTGCTGTGTTCTGTATGCAAATGTGTGCAGCACTAGATAGACAGACTGAAAAAATGCTGTAAGGATGTCACCATATGGTTTAAGAGAAAAATACCAAACATCTCACAACCAGAAGATGTAGCAACTTGCCTCAGAGTAGCAGCTTTTCTTTCTCTGTTTACAGAGGTATGGTGGTTAGAAGAGCTAGAATGTGTGTCTGCCAATTCATTGGAGAAAACTATGGATTTATGAATCTCCTTGAGGAAGGGCCTCCAGATGAAGGACACGAGTAGAGGCAGAGTAGATGGGGTCATGAACTTCATTTTACTTCTCCTCATGAGTAATAGTGCTAAACTGATAGTCAGTCAGATCTCTCATTTTCTTTAATTTAACGCTATACTTCTTACTCCTTGCATTGCTGACCCCACATTATAACTGAACCATGCATTTTATTACAATGCTAAGCACTGCTTTAAATGCATGAGAAGATTTCACTGCTTTTTATACTGAACAGTTATATGTGGTGAGTTTTGTTCTCTTCACATGAAGAACCTATTCAGAGCTAACAACTTGTATAATTTTAATCAAGTCTCATTTCACACAGGCTGTGAAGTTTAATATAGATTGCTGTTTCTTCTGGGCTTCAAACACAGTGTACAGCTCAACACAAGCCTGACCTTTGTGGTTTCGTATGGGCACGTACTTGCTAAAGGCACTTCATTAGACATCAGTGGCGATAGAGCTTTCAACCTTGTTGCCAACTTTCTTCAGAGCTGCTGCTGCTTAACAATATATACATTTTAACCAATGTCACATTGTCCATGTATTAAATATAGCAAGCACACGTATATATTCTGAGATGAAGCCATGGTTCTACATCAGAAAGTGAAGGAGCACTAGAAGCACTAGAGTGTTTGCCTGAAAGTAAAGGTGTGTGCAATTATTAAATATCTGAAGGTTTTAGTCAGGCTTGTGGATTCCTTGTGATGGTGTAATGCATTTAGAAATGCAAAGATCTTCTCTATAGGCAGAAGTATTTTCAGGCTATTCTCTCTGCTCTTTTAGCTCACTTCCTAACTCAGATTTGAGAAAGTCTTTAATATTTGGCAAATACTTTGCTCTATTATTTTATGCATATAACATTCTTTGAGATAAATGAATTTGTATTTAATGTTTATATTGTGATAGTCCCTACAGGATTACAATTCATGGTCCTGTAAAGCTAAGCAACATCAAAAGATACAGAAAATGTACTTTCCAGCCTTACAGATGGGAGCTGTAATGTAGCTGCTGTGACAACAGGTGGTTCTGAAACCAGTGGCTTTGTCAGGTACCTTTATTGCCAGCTCTGCCTCTTGCATCTTCCAGAGCAGTTGCTGGATTTTAGCAGCATCAAAATCATGGGATGCTAAGAAAAATGTGGTCAATTAGTCTGCAAGGATAGCATCCAGCTTGTCTATCACTGGCTAAGTTGGGGATCATCTCCAAAGTGTGAGTTACATTCACTGTTTCAAACACCTGCCTGATGGGGTAAATTTTACTCTTACAGTATCAGTTTCTCTTGTCTGTGCAGTAGCTTAAATTAATAGTTTGGATTTAAGGGCCTATATGTTAGATGGATAAAATGAAACAAAAACAACCTTCTAATTATTTCTAATTATGTGCAAACTAGTTGTGATTTTGTTTGGTTTTACCAAGGACAAGGATCTGAACTGCTTTGACTGATTTTTACCATAGTTTGTTTTGACCTCTGGAAGCATTGGTCCACCTGCTAGTCAGCTAGCAGAAGCAAAACTTCACCACTTAGGCTATAGTAGGACTCTCAAAACCCACCGGCTCAGGTTCAGTGGTGGAGGCAAATGTGTAGTTTGAAGGTAGGTAGAACACTGGATCCTTCATCACTGTGTCAGCCACTGCTACCTCCAGATTTATGATATGCCTTGAAGAAGCTTTATCCTACCCTCATACTTACATAGACTTGAGTCTAGTCATGTCTTTATTCAGAGTCTAGAACTAAGAATTCAACCTGGTTTTTTACAGCCCTGCTAAATTTGCTTCTTAAATTGGTTTTGCTCCAGCTGGACAAGGTAATTATAGTGTTTCCTACAGTGCTGCAGTCCAGACCAATAGTCACCTACCTCACAATCGTCTATTCATTTTCTCACTTCTTTTTGTGTTTTGGTTTTGTTCTGATCTATGTGTGTAACTTCACACAAAGCTGAGGGTTTTCTTCTTAGAGATTTGCTCTACCTACAGTTTTATTCTCTTGTGACTCTGTGAATAAAAAGCATCTATTTCAGAAGTGCAGCTCTTAATTCTCTCCAGGAAGTCTCAAACTTCTAAAACTTACAGCTTTATTTTATAACTTCACACACATTTCTAACCATTACTTTAGATGGTTTGTTAAGTATTTTTCTCAGCAACAAGCATACTTACATCCATGACAGGCAGCATGGAGGATGACCCAAAATCATAGCCTGCTTTTAATATAGAAGAAGGCTTAGTGAGTATATTAATGAAACCTGACAGAACCTTGAAATGAGCTGGAAGAAACTATCATCAGAAGTGTTAGTAAGAATTATTGCAGTTATTATTATTGACACCACTGTGCTTGCAGTGAACCCTGAGTTCTTTTCTGATTATTTCTTATTAGGAAAAATCATATTTCTTATCTGAATATACATTTTAACAAAAGGGCCATGACATATCTTCTTTCTTTTTGCATTTATGTGGGCAAACAGGAGAGGTCCAAGCAGATGCCACATAAATCACCATATTGAAGAAGATTATTCTGATTTTTTGGTGCCTGCTACACTAAAAAGGAATTCATATTATCTTCATGTTACTCTTCAATATACTTGCAGATTTCTATGGTTCATATTATAGTCACTTCCAAGCACAGTTTCTGTTTCTCCATCCTCACTGTGCAGAATGAAGATAAAGATTTTCTGAGTCTCTCTTCAACCATTCTAAAAAACCCACCTTTTTTCTTTTATGATTATTGTCTCAGGTCAGTGCATGTTCTAAAACAAATATGAGTGTGTACAGGAGACATCTGTGATCCCTTAGGTGCATATGTTATCAAATGTCTGGAAGATATTGTGCAAACAAAATGCTCAGATGATAGAGAAATGGAAAATGGCTCATCATTTCCAAGCCCTTTAAATCGGAGTAATCAGATATCCCGAAATCTGCTGAGCTATGTTGAAGCTGGAGAAACTACACGGCAATCAAAATGACACTGCTTTTCCTGCTAATGGTGCTGCCAGACCCCATTTGATGGGCCTTACTCAAGTAAAACAGCACAGAAAGTCAGATGGAGCTTTTTTGGAGAAATATTCAGGGCGACTGTTCCTTCTTGCCAGCTGAAAAACAATGTCAGTGTCTTAGAGGACTACTAGCAGACAAGTCGTAAGTGAAGTAAAAGAAGATTGTAGTAAAAGACTGTAGAAGAAATTTAAAATGCAAAGTTAATATTGACTGATTGCAGAAGCAGAGAAGTCTGGTCATTAGCAATTCACACAGGTTTTCGAATATGAAATAATCATTATAACTGTTTGCATAGATCACAGTTTTAGCCTTTTATCGTAACAGCTTAGCTATAGCGCCCAGCACTGAAACTATTTTTACAATCAATGCAGTATATTTGTTGGCCTTACTGTATGAAAACCAGGATCTGTAAGTTCATGACATACATTCAGAATGTAAGAAGCCCCCAGAAGGCAAGTTTCAAACAGCTCCTGATGCTAACAAATATACAAAGCCACTTTTTACTTGATTTTCTAAGGCTAGTAGCTCCTCATTCCTCAAGCAGTTGAAATAACTTCTGTTCCCTAGACATGCTGTTTGGTGCACGACTGCAGCAGACATGGGTTCACTTCAGGCACGTAACTCATAGAACTCATTAAACATCCAATTTAGCTGTTCTGAATTACAGTTTGTGAGAGCTTATTTCTCTCGATACAAAAGAAACTTTAGAAGACAAGTCTCATCTTCTCCTCTCCCCTGAATCAGTTCCAGTGCTCAACTCCTGCTGTAAATTACTATTCAGTGCAAGCCAAAGTCTCAGGAACTTGCTGGCCTGTTTGCTATTGGCAAGCACATCACAATCATTCAGCAGTTTTTCAGGTTTTTCTAAATCTTTTGCCCTTTATTTCACTGGAAAGGATGAAAACAGAGGAGGTTGATTAACATGGATGTAGGATCTATCCAAGATTTTTGACCCAAGGATCTGGTGGCCATCATGTGCATTAGCAAGAATACTTCAAAATATATCGGTAAGATTTGGCAGCATCTCAGTATTCCACTCACAACAAAACTATATGACTGTAAATTCTATTTGATGGCCATTGATAGTGACAGGATTTGTCTTTTTAAATTCCATCTCATCTCTAGAGTAACTGAACTCTATTTGCACCATAGTTCAGGTCTTAGAAGCTTGAGTTCCACCTTCCAATAAATCATTATCATTTGACTGCAAAGACTTCACTCTTTTCCAAACACTGAAGAGCAATGCAGGTCCAACTCTGAGAATTAATATTTCAAACATCATGGATATTTTTAGACCTTTAAAACAAACTACCCCCATGGAGTGAATAAAAACATACCTTGTCAGCCAACCAAGATGAAATGATCCCCTGAAGCAGAGATTTGGCACTGTGAGAACATTTTCAAAGCTTGCTTTGAAACCTGCTTGAACACAAGCTCTAGTATATTGAAAGAGTTACTGAGGAGTAGTTAAAATACTATATATTTTATGTGTGACCCTAGATTCTACATGGATAGAATAATTAAATATAAGTGAAGAGAAATAGTTCATTAAGCAATGAGTGTAACTGCAGTTTCCTAACATATGTCTTCAACTCTGTACAGACAATGGTTTCTATTGTTTTCTTTAGCTTGTGAAATAGAACCAGCTGTCACCAACACTGCTGCCTTTTCAGAAAACAGAGCATTTGGCTGTGGCAAACTGTCCAGTTTTTCTAACTATTCAACATACAGGTTCATCTGTCTCTTTTCCAAACATTTTGCACTGAAGGTCTAACAAGAAGATACACAGCTTAGCCATATTACTGCCTTCAGCACTTAAAGAGGGTGCTACTAGAAAAGTGGATTTAATCCCAGAGTTCTACCTTGGCACAAGTCCACCTGTGTGGATTCAATTGGATATAGTTCCTTCCTTCTTGCTCCAGACATTACTGTTGTCTGCTCCCATTGAACTGCTGCAGTGATTCTCCCCTTGCATCTGAGCACACATAAAGGCAGTCTTAGAATACAGAAAGTCTCCTGCAAAAAAGGGATGTAACCTCAAAGCTACTAATTAAAACTAAAGCATTACACCATTTACATGCTCAGTTGTCTGAGGGAGGCAGTTATGTTCACTCTGATCCCATACTGAGTGTGATGGTGTAGCCACAACATGGAGCTCAGCACAGACAACTCAAATTAGTTCAGAAAGGCATCATCTGTCCTGCTAGCAAAATCCAAGTTATCACTTCAAAATCATACTGGACAAGTTTATACAAGGTGCAGTAACTTCACAATGAATTACAAATAGGACAGAGATTTCCCACTCAGAGTCGCAGAGTGGGTGAAACCAAAATCCTGAATATATTGAAGGTGAGCACTATTTTGCAGCTTCATTTTACTCATCTTTGAAAATCCTAACTAGTTAAACATAAAGGCTTTCAGAGGAATAGGTTTCTTTGAGGCAGGGTTATAACAAGGAAGTTACAAAACTTCTGCTGTTAAAACTCTTGTGTTAGTTGCCCACAGGTGGTAAACTTCCTAGAAGTGGAGAGGAGCCCAGTACAACCCAAGGTTACAGTTCAGCTGATCCAAGGGCAGAAAGGGCTCTGAATCCTATAGGTGAGTATAGTCACCAGGCTATCAGTCCTTCACTAAAAAGAAATAAAGCAACACAAAATGGAGGTCTTTTTTTTTTCCACTTCACACAACAAATTTTAAAACCTGACACTGCAACCTTCCAGCTCAGGATATTCCATGATTCTGTTCTAAGATTCTATTTGCTGTCTCTAGCCAAAGAGTTGCTCAGGCATCTCATGAGGAAGAGGAAAGGACAAGGGTAGAAAGAAGCAAAGAAAGGGACATGGAAGCAGGAAACTTGAAAGGAGTGAGTTAACATCCTCCTTCAAAACACCAAAAAGAGAGATCAAGCGCTGACTCACAGCAGTGGGATTCATCTTCATCCTCTCTAGTCATTCAAAGTGAGGTCTAATTTCCTTCTGTGAGTAGGGATGGGCACCTCCACATTGCAATTCAGCTCACAATTCTCAGGTGTCTGTCTGGATGAAAGACTAATCCCTCGTGTTCCAGCAGGCATGTAGCTACATCCTTCTCTGAATCAAGGCTTCTCGGTTCATCAAGGGTTGAAATGTCAATATATGCATTGCTCACCACTCCCAGAGCCTTGATCCTCTCTCACATCTGACTTCTACACCTCATCCTTTTAGTACCTCCTTTAGTACCTACCATAGGAAGAAACCCTTGTAAGATACTTGAACTTTTAGAGTCAATACGGCACTGGGCATGAGATTCGTTATATTTTAGAACTACTGAAAAACAGAAAACTAGTCTCAGCACAGGCACCAGTACACATGGTCTGTACCAGTATGATGGCACTGTTTCCCCTGAGGCGACACATGTGAAATATTGAGACTACACCCCCTCCCCACATGAAAGCAAATACTGAGAATTGCACATGTTTACCAGCCTGAAAGCCCTGCCACATAATACAATTACAACCTGTCAAGCACTTGCCAGTTTCACTCTCTAAAAAGAGCATTTTGCCACTCTCTGTTTGCCCATCCGTTCTGCTGCTAAAAAAAAAGACTTTTTGCCAAATAACATTAGTGATAAAGAAGGAGACATTAAGAGGGGGATAGAAAAAGAGAGCTACATTTCTTACTGAAAATAACTGTGTAATTAAATATCACAATGTGCATTGTTAGGCCTGTTGAATTTACTTGACTGCAACATATTATGAACTAAATTCATTCACTTACCTGGCAGGAGGCAAATGTCTAACTCGAACTTCCATATCCCCAGATTCATCTTTATAGAAAATTATAAGATAACCAGAGGCATGTTTTGTTCTTTTGTTTTAATTTAGGATAGACCCACAAGGCTTCATAGTGAGCAAATTCTGGAGATTAAAAAGTGCCTTCTAAACTCATCTAAACCTCAAGTGCCCAATATCCCTATGATTTTAAGAATCACCCCAGCATCAGCACTCAAAAAGTTGGTCCAGGGAGCAGCTCACTCTCTCCTCTCCTCTGCACAGAGCCACTTCTTCCCAAAGGGGAAACCATGATTCATATCTGCAGTTTTGCCATACTTCTGTCTTTTATGACTTCTACTTTTAAGAAAGACCAATGCCCCTGGCAGGGAATTTTCCTCCTTGAGGCTGATGTCTCCTCTCTGTCTAATGTTGTAGATAGCTTGTTGTTTTGTGAGTTACTTTATTGTCGTGATTAGTCTTCAGCTTCTTCAAAGGCTGGAATATGGGCTGACTGCCCTTAGAAATCAGTAATATAGAAGTGTTTTTATTCTCTAAGCTCCCCTACATTAGTTAGGCTATTACTTGGGCTGGTTTTTATTTTACACTGATAGAAGGAGGTGTTACAAAAGAGGAAATGATAGCCCTAATCAAATGAGAACCTAAGTCTCAGTGTTCTTTTACCAACTGAGACAAGTTACATGCACTAAATACAAGTCCTATCAAACTTTCATCAGTCATCTTCCCCTTCCCCTTGGAATAACTGTGCAGTTTTTCTTCTCCCCCACCTACCAATCCCACCAGTCTGCAGGAGACTCAGGTTTGGTCTCGCACCTTCTGCGGCAGTACTAAGGCTGCAAGAGGATCTGGGAATCAGAGAAGCTGCAGGCAGCCAAATCCTTTGCCTGTGCCTAACACGGGGATTATGTCAGCTGGGTGTGAAGCTGAAAGCATTTCTCAAAGTGCAAATAGCTCCTCACTTTCAGAGGTAACCTCCTACAGTGGCACCTTTACTTTATAGTCCCAGCACCAGACCACAATTCAGGGTGGCCAAATCCTTTGTGATCCACACATAGTTTGCCATTAGTCCCAGCATGCTCTCATTTTCTTACACCAGATGTACCAGATCTGGGGAGAACAGCAGGCCAAACTAGAGGATGGGAGATGTGTGTGGCTGCTAAGGAGGCCACTTTGTTCATGGAGGCCTGCTGGAAGCAGAGGGATGATTCACACGTGCTTGTCTCTCCCCAGCTCAGGAAGCTCCATGATGTGCAAGGAGCCAGCAGATTGCAGAACACGCCTGTGCCATGCGGCGCTTGGAGGGAGCAGCTTGTGGCATTGCAGGTGCTGGAGGTGCTGCTGCTGCCAGTGCCTGCTGCTGCTGCTGCTGCCTGGTACTGCCTGCCATCTGTCAGTGCTGCTGCTGGAACGAGCAGGGACCAGCACGGACACACAGCAGAGATGGTGGGCTAGCAGCAGCAAGGCGTGATGGCCCAGGCTGTTTGGAGATGTGGGAGTTTGGAGGAGGCAGTGAAGGATTCAGGTTGTTGGGGGGGTTTGAGGGAAGCAGAGGGGGATTGTATCAGTGGGGCGACATCTGAGTTGGGGCAGTGAGACTCACAGGATGGCTGAGAGTCACTGGGGAGGGAAAGGCTCTCAGCCAGATGAACATGTTGGATTGTTGCTTGTAGGACCTGGCAATCTGGGCACCCCTGTCATAAGCATTTAGAGACACTTTGGGTTCTGTCTTTCCCAAATGAGTACTTGTAAGTCGCCTTGATGTTAATGAGAATTACATGCACGCATCAGGGAAAGAATAGTCCCTCTACAATGGGCATGTGACAGCTAAAGTGCATCAGTCAGGAGGGAAACAAAAGAGGTCATAATTTATGTAAAAGGTTCATTTTTAATGTAAATTCTGCCCCCAAATGTTCTGCTTACCAGCCTGAATATGTGGTATTTGGCAGCAGAAAATGAAAGGGGTGAAAAACTCACTGCTGGCAGGTAACTGCATAATGTGATAGATTGATTTAAAATCCTTGTCATCTTTCTTTTTCACCTGCATACATAACGATCCTTTGTTAGTCATTAGGGCTCCTTGTACCTTCAACATTCTAAAAAAATATTGGCTTTGAAATGATACTTCATTGTTAAGGAATTTTTGTCAGCTAGCTCCATTTATCGATGTATCAAAGCCATTTTACAAGAGATAGGCTCCACTTTGGCACGGATAGCGCATACATTACACGCCTTGCGAGGACTCATCTCATTCCAGCACTGAGTGGAAGTGCCAGTTGCCACTGCAGTACATAATGAGCCATGTCACCCGGCGCTGGGGACAGCAAGGAGACGTGCATGAATCAGCCCCCAGTGTTTCCTCCCGGCCAGAGATGAGAGGAGCGGGGACATGAGGGTCACAGCAGACACATGCTTGGGGTACTCCTCTGCCCAGAGGAGCAGGGGACTCTGCTGTCAGGGCTCCCAGGTGAGGGGGAACATATGCCACCAAGCTGCAGTTTTCTGTTGATCTATTTACACCTCCTCCCCCAACAGCAAGAGCCAAGCCTGGAAACACTCTTTCCTGCAGCCATATGTGTGTCTGCAACAAGGATTTTTTTCAGCGTATCAGTGATAACTGAGGGTGTCACACTGCTTTGCGAGCAAAATTTTGTAGCATAAGCCAAACAACAGAAAGACTACCTCCAAAGCTGTTCAGGCTGTCTTGGGAATTAAACCATTTTTCTTTGTCTTTTTGTTTAGATCTTTACCTTGTGTTGCCAAGCAACTGCACATGGAAAGTTAATGGCAAAGCTCTCCTTTTGGACCAGGCAGGTAGGAGGTCTTTGAACTGAGTCGATCTGGTATGGAAAAGACAAGGGTTTAGAGAGGACCAAAACCTCATGGCCGTTTGGATCTTCTTGTATTTTCCATGCATCCTAGAAAGGGAGGATGCTGCAGCAGAGATAGCCAAAAACAGGGCTTTCCTGTGCATGGGTTATTACTGTGCAGGTTCAAGGAAACTGAACCCAAGTGCAGGCTATGTCGAAAAGAAAATACCATCACACCAGTGATTTCCACGCTGAACTATCCTACCAACAGCCTTTCTCCCTCAAAAGGAAAATCTCAATTCACTGCCACTCAAGCACTCATAGTCTGGGCCTCTGCAGCTCAAGAAGGAATCTCTGTCTCCATTAAATCACAGTGAAGTTATAAACAATGCCACAGCTTCCTGCCAGCAATACCTATTTCACCTTCCAGGTGAAAAACTCTAAGCCCACAGATTCCCTGTGAACTGGGACATGTACTTTTTTTAGGCTGAAGGTTCATCATTTAAATAGTAAAAGAGGGGCCCAAGACTCTGACTCATACTGTCTGCCACACTCAATTTGCACAACTCACTCAGCACAGTCACAGGACTTGAGGAGTCCTGACCATTAGGCACTTCCATGCTCAGCCATCAGACTGCTGAGCCTAGTCTTTTCCGTTCACTGCCTTGGTTTTTCTTTCAGGAATATTATTAATGATCCCAATCCTGTTTTCTAGTTACACTTCATAACACCCATGTGTCTCAAGGCCAGGATTTCAAAGGACTCACATTATTTCTAATTACATTCTTCATTTTGTAAACTCCTGGGTTTAGAAGGTATTAATTAGATTGGCCTAGTTAGCACTATTTTCAATTCATGATTTTTTCCGTGCCTCATATATTTGGCATTACTCCCAGGAGCTCTGCTGCTGGCCTCAGGATACTGCATGGGGACACTTCCAGCTCTCTTTGCAGAGAAGAAACCCAATGAAAGTCAAAGCTTTTGCACCTAAAGGCTCAGAAGAGCACCAATAAAAGTGTTAGTTAAAAACAAGCCTCTTGAGTTTTTAAACCAATCAAGCCAGTACAATGACATTAGAGGTTCTGATTTTAATACCAGTACTACTAAGTTGAACCAGTGAGAGCTCAACTATTTAAACTCTGGTCCAGACGTAGCCGGAATAAAGGAATTCAACTCCAAAAGCTGTATGTGCTATTTATGCCTCATTCAATCTCCAAAGGCCAATAAATACATCAGTAGGATCATGAATGAGCTGTGCATGGAAGCCAGAGACTCACTAAAAATACGGTTTAGTTTCTGCTGGTTTTCAATGGCAACCAGAGGGAACATGAAAAAAGACATAAGAAAGGCAGAGAACTGCTGAGGGCTCATGGGATAAATTCAGTTGAGCCAAATGGAGCACAACCTCTCTCTCTCTGTCTCTCTCGCTGAACAAACCTATTTAGAAGCGAATGCTATCCTATGTTCATCATTCGCACTGGAAAAAAAAGTTACTATTGCAGGTGAAAAACTATACCATGATAAAAAGAAACTGCAATCAAGCCTAATTTTTGTCACACAGTATCATAGGTGCAGTCATGAGAGTTGTGCTGAGGCTTAGCTAAAAATAGTCCCATGGTATTTTGCAAAGTTTGTAGGCTGAACTGACCTGGCAGTTTCTGTGTTTCTACCCAGTTTAGCATCCTGTCTCAGAGAAACACTTACACCAGCAGCTTCAAACAACAAGAAATGAAACCTCTCACAGCAAACGATTGATCACTGAAGACAAACTAGCTCAGCTTTGTAACAAATGCCCCATATGCAATAACAGCATAGTAGTCACAGCTCATATATGTTAAAAATCAAGAAGTCTTTGCTTTATCACTAACAGCATCATGGACCCTTAGCAGCTGTAGAACTGTACCCTGAGACAACTATCTTATCCACAAGCTGTCAGCTCTCTCTCACTGTTGTCTGAACACAGTAAAAGTTAGGTTATTTAACCTAGCAAGTTACAGACGAATTACACACAAATTCAGTTGTGAGCAATAAGAAAGAGTAAATACTCCTGTATGATTAAAATTGAGGAGATACAAATTTAAGATCTCAGCTAAAACTAGAAATCCATCAATGTGCCAACATCATAATGTAATTGTACACAGCCCAACTCACAGTGTTAACATGGTTTAATATTTCCTGCAAATTTTGTCTGAAATTAACAAACATTTTAATCTAGTTTGATAATGTTTTATAAAACATTAATGCTAATTTCTTTTAATTCAAAGCATTTGTGTTCATATATATGACTCATAACCTCTTAGTTCTCTTACTTCTTAACAGGAAATTACACTGTAGAGTTCTCTTCTAAGATCTCTGATAAGGTCCACACATATGTGTACACATGCATACCTGATTAGGGTTGGGATAGAGTTAATTTTTCTTGGTAGTTGGTACAGTGCTGTGTTTTGAATTTAGCAGGAGAATAATGTCAGTAACACGCTGATGTTTTAGTTGTTGCTTGTAGCGCTCACTCTAAATCCAGGACTTTTCAATTTTCCATGCTCTGCCAGCAAGCAAGTGTGCAAGAAGCCTGGAAGGAGAACAGCCAGGACACCTGATCCAAACTGGCCACAGAGATGTTTCATGCCATAGAACATCATGCTCAGTATATAAACTTGGGGGAGTTGTCCAGGAACCACAGGTTGCTGCTCAGGGTCAGGCTGGGCATTTGTCGGTGGGTGGTGAGGAATTGTACTGTGCATCACATGTCTCTCCTAAGTTTTATTCCTCTCTAACCCTCTTTTCCATTACAATTATCATTGTTGTTGTTTTCATGTGTGTTATTAGTAACATTATGTTTTATTTTGTTTCAAATATTAAACTGCTCTCATCTCAACCCACAAGCTTTAATTTTTTTTCCAATTTTCCCTACCCAGGGGCAGAGGTGTGTGAGTGAGTGGCTGCATGGTGCTTAGTTGCTGGCAAGGGTTAAACCACAACACAATATTTGTTGTTAACTTGTATTTCTGTGTGACACTATGTGTTCACACCTGAAAAATGACTTTATCAGGAAAGACAATAATAAATTTCTCTTTGCAAGCGTTCTGCGTCTCCAGAATTCCCTAAACACCATTAAAGACTTCCTGTTTCTTTGCAACCCATGTTAATTATTATTAATTATATATTAATAAGAATACTCTGTGGCAGACAGCAATTCTAGACAGACCATAGACAGTTCAAATTGTACCTTTAATTGTGTTTTAAAACATGCAAAGTATAAATTCTATATAATGCTATTGAAGCTAAGAGGGCTAGGAGGATGTTGCGGTGCTCTCTGTCCTCCCTAAGAGATGTGAGAGGACTCACTGACAGGAAACCACCAGGTTAATACTCAGAGCTCAAGGAAAATGTCTTATGAGCTCGACATAAATTACCCTCCCACCTCACACACGCACTGGTTCTTAATGGACAAATAGACCAGTGTGGCTGAGCACATTTCAGGTACACACAGGTTGTTTGCCTAGAAGCACCAAAGCCTGCAGACATCAGACACAGCCTAAGAGAGGCGTCTGCACCCAGGACTGCTGCCACCAGAGTGAGAGAAGGCCATCTCCAAAGAGACTTGAGGAATAAAACAGCAAGAAGTCCTTGTGCAGGCTGGCAGGCAGAACTGGCAGCCTGTGCTGCTGGAAGTCTGAGCTGCAGAGCCTTCCAGTGCCCAGGAGATAAGAACAGGTGCTGAGCCTGCCAGGGAAACCAGGATTCAGGATCTAAGGGTTTATACTGAGCAATCACGTGCACACATTGACAACTGAATTACACTACCTGTGGCCAAGAAATTGCCAGACACTGCCTGAAACTCATGATCTCCTCTGATGAACCAGATACCTTCTTCAGATGGTGTTGAGAGACAAGGATTCAGGGTGTGAGGAGTTATTGGGAACACAGGGATGAGCTATGGAATGGTGCCTGTAGCTACTGGGGCACTTTTGTGGGTCTGCAGAGAAGGATTTTATCCCCTTTCAAGAAATGCCACGCAAACAGCCGAGCACTTGGTCCTCGCTGATATTTTTCCCACTGGCTTCTCATGCTAATAATTTTTAATTTAGCAGAGTACACTGATTTTGCAATTTTAACCTTCCAGTTTTCTTCTTGTCTTTTTTTTTTCCCAAGAAAGACATTAGGTTAATGCAAAATGCTGTAGTCAGGAAATCAAGAGCTTTTTTTTCTGTCCCCAGTTCTGGCACTGCCTTCCTCCATGCCTTCAGCATTGTCTCAGGGCTCTCACCCTCCCAGTGCCCACAAAAGATTGCAATGCTTCCACAACTGGAGGAATTTCTTGCTGGTTACATTTTACCAGCCCTATATAAATAGCAGGAATTTTAAGCACAAGAAACTCTCTATAAGCCATATAGCATTGATATTAATATATAAATAAATTCTTCCCTAATTGCAACAGATGCTCAAGTCAGTAGTTTCACCATACAATACAATGCACTGTTATGTCCTTCTCTGTGAGCAAGAATAAGCCAGATGATTTTCAACAACATACTGGCAGAAATATGGTGCTATACAGCCAGAAAAAGCAAACTTTACCTCAGCTACAGCTGAATGTCTACAGAAGAACAGCTTTTTTAATCTTGCTACCTTAAAACGGATTAATTTTGACAGAGGATTTACCTACTGATATCTATCCAGATGATCAAATACTGTTGGAGCTGAGATGGGTTCATCATCAAGGAATATGAAATTCCCCTAATGTCACAATTATATTTTTCTTATTTCTTTCTATAATACTATTAGACAAAGGAAAAAATTAGTGATTTTCATTTTTCCTCCATTAACTACTTTTTTTCTTATTTATCTTTTCTATTCACTCTCATTTATCTTCCTTCTCATTTCCTCAGAGAGCAAATAGTGCTAACCTGCTCTCCTACTTCTCTCATTAAATATAATTTTAATTATTTTTACTTCACCCATACCTATCAGTTCTCTAAAGTTCTCTTCCAGCTGCATAAATTAGCACCTCACTATCCTAATCATTCTCTGTTGCAAATATCACCACCTAATTTT
Source organism: Cnemophilus loriae (assembly GCA_013397755.1). Taxonomy (NCBI): domain Eukaryota; kingdom Metazoa; phylum Chordata; class Aves; order Passeriformes; family Corvidae; genus Cnemophilus; species Cnemophilus loriae. The sequence goes on from VZTF01001314.1 coordinate 3,178,156, forward strand.
GGCATTTGGATCTTTGCTCTTTGATCCTTTAATTGGCATCAACTGCTGAATTCCTGTGGGGCTACAGACCTCCCAGTAATTCACATTACCAACTCCTAAGCCTCCCTGCCTGACTATATATCACAAATTGTTTAAGCCACCTGAAGACTGCATGGCCACCAACCAAGTGTTATCCTACCATCCCAGGATCCCTGGGTGCATGTTCCCACCCCACTGCTGGCACTGGCATTGCCACTTGTGCAACCACACAGTCAACCAGACCACAGCTGCTCTTTCAGTTCTTTGTGCCTTTTTTGGGAGGTAAATGTTCTGCCAGATCCTGCCCAAGGGGGCCAACAAGGAGATGAGCAGAGAGGGAGAAAGGCGGGACTGCCTTTTTTGCCCACAGGACACACAGGAGGATTCACAGCAAGTATGAAACTGCCATCTGGTACGTGCAAAAACCACACAGTGACAGGAGGAAATGTGCATTTAGATTCTTTCCAGCTACCACTTTTCTGTTTTAATCACAATCACAGTTTCATGTGGGCAGTGCATTGCCCTCGTGGTGAGGGGGTTGCTATTTGCTTCACTAACTGTTGAACTCTGCCAGGTCTTCGGATCAGCCAAGAGCAGAACACACGACAAGAAACGGACAGGTTTTGCAATCCTTAGTCATCAGCTTCAGCAGTGGCTTGTCTGGAGGGGAGCAGGGAAAACCGTTAATGAATAGACCTAAAAATAAATGCAAGGGTTTCCTGACATTGTTTTCTGGTCCTCTGTATTCCCCTTATGAAGGAAAAGGAACAGTGGGATTCAAACTGCATTTTAGTTTGTTGTTAAAATTCAGATCCCAAGAAAATATATAACAGGACTCGGAAACAAAAGCAGGTCTTGGTAGTAGCCATGATGACCTTCACTTCTGTTGTTCCTGGGGTTTGTGAAAGAGAAAGGGGAACACCCATCATTACCAACACCCCTTCAAATTGTTAGTTACAAGCTTAGGTATCCAAAGACTTTACACTTAGAGGACCTTCTTTCCTCCAAAAGCTAGACCACTTTTATAAAAGAAATCAGTACATTACATTTATAGGTAACATCTTAAACTTTTCCATGTCAGAGATTATAATGAAAGCTCTAATTGTTTCTTTCAGTATCTTTAGAGAACCTGTCAGAAATTCTCCCACATCTGCAGCAGCCAAACATACAACTTTTCTAGCTCTATATCTATCTATGTCACAGGAGAGGCTTAAAAAAGAAGCAGTAATATTGATCTTTCAGAAATCTATACAAAAACTATTTAGGTTCATCTGTCTTGGATACCATAATTACAGAGCACAGCTCTGGCTGGAGGTTAGGTTCCTCAAAACAAGCTCAAAAGTAGTAGTTTGAGTATTTCTTTTGTCTTTTGGGGTACCTCATTGCAAGCTGCCCTAACAACAAAAAATCCACATTTTCCTAATGGTTTTCAAAAGCAAAAAAGCCCATTTTTAGTAGGGGGGCTATACAAGATGTGTCTAACAGGCAAACTCCACTGGGGTCTGGATGTATCTGGGGTCTGTCATGCTGATGTAGCAGTGTGAATTTTCTCACTGTTCCCCTTCAGATGCCCTTGCCCAGCTGCTGTGGGGGAGTGAGCCAGGGCTTGTGTGGGGCTGAGCTACCTACCAAGGTTAACCTAAAGCAACTTATTCCACATTTTTTACTGTCCTAGCCAGTCTTGACTTCATGCTACAGAGCTTAAGAACCCAAATTATTATTGGTTGACCTCATAAGACCTTCGGTACACAGAAATAAAGTATAACTCACTCACAAAGTTAGGTGAAAGATGTTTGCTTGACTAAAGCTTTCCAGCGTGAGGAACAAGAGCCAGTTTAACTGGTGTAATTTGCTGCTAGGATGGCTCCTCTCCTGGCTTGATGCTTGCCAGATGCTCATCCTGGTCCTCTGCTCCTGCAACACCAACAGCTGCTTCAGCTCTTTCCCCCAGTGCTCTCAGGCATTTTGCTAACCCTTGCATATCTGCTGGGATCCTGAATCCTTTTGACCTGAGTAAGCAAGTATCCATCACCACCCTGACTTCTGCTAGACAAGAATTACAGATGCCCAGAGACACCTGCTTCTCTTCCATCCTTTATTTCCTACCTATGGAGTCACACTGCTCTTGTTTATCAGGGGCCAGAGCGCTTTGAAGGCAAGACAAAGATGTTATCAACGTTATTTCTGTGTACATATCCTGCTTCAGTCCTTTTTTCTTTTAGGTCCTGCCCTCCTTGTGACTTCTCCATGACCTTATCACTTGCTCTGTGAGAGTGCCTCTGGTTATTGTGCTTCTAAGCTTAGATGCTTTCCTGTTATTGCTTTACCTTGATCTGCTGCGTGCGCTCCCAGCAGAAAAACAAGTGGAAAAAGGCTGAAGCTGTAGTCAAAAGGCATTCATCTGGAAGTATAGTATATCTATCTGAGGGACAGGGGAATGGAAAAGATCTCAAAACCAAGAAAGTGTACTAGACATAAGAAAGTAGGTCCACAGATTCGCATTTTTCTTCTGATGCAGCTTAACATGTTCAGCTCACAGAGATGATCTGGATGCTGTTCTTCACCACTCCGACCACTGAGCACTAGCTCAGGAAAGTGGCTAAATATTACATAAACCATTATCAGAGACAGCTTTGTAAAATACACACCTACAGACCTAGGGCCACCACTGTTTGTTTGAATTTTCACTCTCCATCTGACAGCTCAAAGCCTGTGTTCTGCTGAGGGCAGAGTGTTCCTGGCTGGCTGGTGAAGCTGGAGCATCATCAGTGGAGGCAGAACACAGCCAGGAGCCAGCCAGACCAGGAGGCAGCTGGCATCATCTGCATTGATGCAGAGAGCAGCCACCAGCTCAAATCCCTTCTCCAGCTCCTGCTCATCTCCTGATAATATAATTACTTGATCAAGCCCCAACTTCATCAAAGACAAACTTGATCTCTGAATCACGACGTGATCTTGGGACAATGAAATTTTTACAGTCAGGATGAAAAGCACGACAGGATCTTTTACAGTCAGGATGGAGCTGGGAACAGAACATTTTTGGATGCTGAGCATTGACCTTCTTCTTCCTGAAAAAAGACAAGCCTCAAATCTGATTCATAGAATAAAAATAAACATTATACATTAATTTAAAATTGGGGACCATTTTCCATAAAGCTAAGAATATAATTTAAAAGTGGGATGGACCACCATGATCATTTGTTTTGATCTCCTAAAAGGTATTAACTATATGAATTCTCTGAATTCTTGGTTTAAAAAAATAGTTAGACCATATTTATTACAAGCCTGTGACTAATTACCCTCCTTACAAATAAACTATACTTTTATCAGTGAAAATTGAAATAAAATACTGTATGTCTACAGTGAATGTACTGTGGCAACACGTTAGTTCCTTTTCTTATAAAATGTTGAATTTACAGGTTCAAATTCATATCAAATTGCAAATATGCAAATAGAGATTTTCACTGTTTCGACAGCCTTTAGAAATAATCAAATACATATAATGTTGCATCATTGAAAACCTGTATAGAAACCTGGTTTGTATCCAAAGTCAGTTAATCTCCTTCCAAAATGCATTCTAAATAAGAATTGATTTGGTAACGTTTTAAAATTGTATTATCAAGAAAGCCAGGTCTAAACGTACCATTTTAACTTGATTTGCCATTTCTCATTATCATTTTACTATTTATTTTGTCCCATTTTTCAACTGAATGACTTAAGTATTGCCCTTGAGATGCTCCTATTTATAGCATATCTTAGAATTTATTAGGTTCACAAAAATTCAGTCAATGATGTTGACCTTTACAAGAAAGAATCACTCAGACTCCTTAATTCCATTTCACTGCATTGCAGTGGTAGCTATCTTTCTCCATTTTATCTAAATTTTACTTATTTATTTCACTATCCTAAGGTTGCCTCAAACAGGAAGACATTTTCAAGCTGCAGTTTTTCATAGCCTCTTTATTAAATGCGAATTTCCTCTTCTTGTAGTTTTCCTTTTCACCGAAAACCTAGGACAACTGACAAAAAGTCCCTAAGATCTAAGAAAAAAAATGTTGGTTAGTGAGGTAATGTAAGTTATGTTCTGCAAAGACAGAGAAGCCTTTTCTTCCACAAAAGCATGGACAAATCCAGACCAGGGCTAAGAATCAAACTGAAAGAGTGACCATCCACGGCACCTTACAGTAATGTGGCTTTTCTGCTCCAAAATTAACAGTGAGACCACTAAGACTAGGAATACCAGCACACGAGGGAAAAAAAAAAAAAAAAGCCAAAACAACTCATGCAAAACTGAATTAACTTAGTAAATTACCAAGAGGTTAAATAAAATGTCTGCACGGGGAAGAACATACATCACTGAAAAGCTTCAGCACATCAAGTAGATAATGTGACTGTGGATTCACAGAAAAGGTGATGGCAGGTTAATTAACCACATTTCATGTAGCTCTAGAAAGATCACTAAAGGGGCAGAGTCTCAGAAATGGTAGTAAAAGCTGCTATATTTTAACTTTCAAAGTTGGAATTGGCATGGATTTTGTTTGTAGTTGCTGTCACTGACTGCTGACTGTTTCATTCTGGTGTTCAGGAGTATGTGCCCAGTGAGAAAGGCCTCAGCACAGGGGTTCTTTTAGAAACCCAAGAGAAGCTAGAGGGATGGCAAGCCCAGAGAGAATCATGATATTTACTCAACCAGAGCCAAAACCAAAAGCATCAGCTCCAGTGCAATGACATAACACACAGAGGAGGCAGGTATTTATCAGGGCCATAAAGTGATTTTGTCACATGTAAGGGTCAGGAAAGTTCATACTTCCAACCTTTCTTCTCACTTTCTTACGATTATGAAAAAAAAGCGGTAAAATAGCTTCCTCTTCTCAAATATAAGACCCTTTCTAACTCACAAGCCATCTCTGTCACCCAAAGTCACCCCATAATCTTGGCTGCTGGGAGAGCCAGCAGAGCAGGTGAGGATCCCAGCCCCTCTGAGGCATCACGAGGCAAATGAAGTGATGTCCAGATCCAGCTCCTGGAAAACTCTCCTCCTCTTCATTTTGGAAAGTCAAACTTACTAGTTCACAGCATGCGTTTGCAGACAAATGGATGGTCCCTAATAGACTGCAGGGACTTGTCACCATACAGCGTGTGGTGCTCCAGGAGAAATCCCACAGCTCCAGGGCCTGCAACTACAGCACCCAGTGTCTGCCTGGTAACAGCAGCTCAGTTCTATCCCTGCAAGATAGGGATAAAAGATAAGGACCATCTTATTTTGTAAGACAAAGATTAAAAGATATCTGCAATAATAAAATTGTGACAGAAAACGACAAGGCAGGGGTTTTCCAGTACGGCCAGCACCTTCTCAGCTGTCTGTCCCTGTCTATCACCTTTGCCATGCTTGAAAAACCTCCTTCTTTTCCATCAGGATTTTCCGGTGACAGTATTCTCTGTAACAAGTCACACGGCAATGTGAAAAACTAGATTATCCTTTCCATTCTTCCTTGATGTTTCCACGAATCACATATTCATTGGATCCCTCTGCTACTTTTCCCAGAAGGAGTATTTTAGTGAGGGGAGGGTGAAAATAAAAGGAGGGTGAGATTTGTCGTCACGCAGACAAAAAACTCTGGAGTGTGCTATTTATGGGACACATCTACCTTCTCACTGACCTTGCTTTCTTTGCACATTTATATATCCATTAGAATTTATTAACTATGAATACATTAGGCTCCAGGTGCATAACAAAGTGTCTAGAAAATGTATTTTAATAAAATATCCCAACAGCATGTCCAGATAATGCCTGCAATGTCCCCATATGTCTCACTACACAGATCACACAACTTAGTATGTCCTGGTAATATATGACCTGCAATAGGTATCATCAGCTACACTCATTACCATTTAAGATAGGACAAAAAGGCAAGCTCCCATTAAGTGTTTTTGGGTTTCTAACTGTTCTATTTGATACTTAAGAGCATAATATTTTAATTAAGGGGGTTGTTTTCCATTATGGAAATAATTTTGAAGCAACTTTCCTCCTGGTTGCTTAAGGAGGTTCATTACAACGCAATGCAATTTACTCAGCTGGACAGGTCTGCAGGTGGCCAGAAAGCCATTAGAGAGGTATCTACCTACTACAGGGGAAACTAATATTCAGGAGACAGGAAATCTCACAGGGACTTCGATTTTGCCAGGCATTAACACAGCTGACTGGGTAGCAGGTGGCTGGAAGCATAAATTTCCCTGTAACTTATTTATTAGGTCTCCCTTGCCTCCCTTCTTCTAGAATTATAACATGCTCTTGGCATTGATAAACCCCAGCAAGGGCACACTGTAAAGACACAAGTAGCAAGGTCTTGATAAATATTTTTTATCTATTTGACCTGAGCTATTTGAGCCAAACTGGAGTCTTTTTCTTTTCTTTTCTGAGGAGAAAATAAAATATTCCTATGATGCAAACCTCCCCATTTAGAAATAATTTATAACTGCCTGTCTTCCTGAATAGAATAAGAGTCAAAAAGGAATTAGATTCTTCTGTCACAGCTCCAAACCTCCTTTCAGCCAACTCTCTGCCTGGAAAGCTTTCCATCAGCTTTTTTTTTTTTCCCCTACACTATAATCTGGTTTTCCTCTCTGTTTTTTTCCCCTCTCCGTATTTCCATGATGTTTTCTCTCCCACTAAAGTCTTAGTCTCTATACTCATTCCTGTGGAAATTATTTGAGCTACAAAGTTTGGTTTTCACTCATCATATGCCTGTGTACTGTTTATATGTCTCAGTTACCTGGTGCCCCCGAGGAGCTCATCTGTAGTTCACGCTTCCGTGGAAGGCTCATGGTCACACTCACCAGCTCTGCAGAGGCTTACTTCTGTGTAAACCAGAACACAGAAAAGAACATTTTCCATTCATTCTGTGAGGAAAAGCATAGAGAAGTCTCTCATGAGTGCTTTGGGAGTAGTTATTCAAATTCCCTAGAATATTCTGAGAATTTCAGCATTAATCCACAAAAGCCAAGGTCTCTGTGACCGCACTGCATCGCTTACAGAGCAGCCTGTGAAGCAGTAGCACTCACGACACCTTCCGTTTCACAGCACACTCACCTGTTCTGCTACAGCAAAGCAGAAAGTTGCATTTGGATACTCTTTTTCATGGGTCATTCAGGACAATCTTATATTCCCCCTCCAGCTCCACGACCACTTGTGCCACTTGTGGATTGCTGTGAATTCGTGCAGGATGTAATGGAGCTGCCTCAGTCCTTCCTGCTCCACGTGCCACACATGTCCCATGTCACGGTCTGGCACATCACTAACTCTTGTACTGCAGGAAGAGGTCCTGGAGAGGCACAGGAGCATATGGAGAGCCATGGTATCCATCTTTCAAGACCAAAAGGTTTTGGAAAAAGCATTGCCTCATGCATATTGAAGAAATAATTCTCCCTGCTAACACCCACACAGGTTTTCCTGGAACTCACAGTCTCCGAGTAAGCAACAGATCCAGAAAGTTGACATAGTTACTGTAAGTGGTTTGGAGAATGGAAGTAGGTCTTATGTCTGCTTCTAAGAAATTTCATTAATAAATAAACATATCCATAAATATTCTGAATAAAACAGGGGCAAGAAAGACATACATTTCATCCACTTAGCAGCAGGAAAGCAAGAAAGGATTTCTTTTCACAGGCTCTTCCTGTAAATTATATGGGAGAGCTGCATAAATCTTCTTTGACCTGGTTTAGCCATACATTATGTTTTCCTGTTCAAATATTCACATACATTTAAGTATACACTAGGCAGGCAGACAGACAGGACCAGAGACCATGAAGAGTTAGGAGGGGTCTGCCACAGAAACAGACTCCTCCTCACAATACAAATTACAAAAATCTCTAAAGTGGTCAATGTAAATTGAATCTCTTGAAAACTGGCTTTAACTTATTGTCATTTCCTTTGTCCTTTCTCCCAAATCATTCCAACTTTTCTGTTAAAGCTGGCACACAGAAAACAAATCATTACAGTACCACACACCGTTACTAGACAAATTCTGCTGGCTTCATTCACACACATCTCATCTTAATGACAGTCTAAGGCCTTCAAAATAAGGATTTAAAAAATAAACTCAACCACAAGTATACCACCATTGCAATAAATTCACATTAGACATTCAGACACTGGGGCAATAAGAGGTTAGATGGCTAGAAAGATACACTCTTAAAGCCACTTGAAACACAATTACAAAGGAAAAGCTTTCAGCTGTGTTTTCTCTTTATAAAAAGAAAGCAATGCACTGGTCCTTCAACACCTTCTGTTCTTGCCTTCCTTCTAAGTGGAAGAAAAGGGCCATTTTGCAATTTCTTGCCCTCAAAGAAAGTATCTGCATCAATCTCAGGGATTCCTGGGTTTGTCCCCAAAACATTTTCTTCATTGCTGTCTTGGACTTTTATGGTAAAACCACTAGCCTGGGGGGTGTAGAAGTTTCTTAGGAATTACTCTTCTACCCAAATACCTGCCTATGAGCAGTCCTGATCAGCTCCAAGGTAAGCAAATGCCATCACATCTTCCTCAGCAAGTGGGCACCTACCCTGAAAAAAACAAGTGCAGTTAATTCTAAATCATCAAGACACCAATTCCAAATGGAGCCAAGCGTCAGGCACATCAGATACATCCAAAGAAGCAGTGTTTGATGTTGGCTGGTCCCAGAGCACTTTGTTCCACATGCAAGAGCCTTACATCAACCTACGTAAGAGAGTAAGCTCCCTGCTTAAACAAAGGAAAAGGCATTTCATTCACATGCTCTACACAGATCTGCAGAGGTACTAGGTCCCTGCAGTGACTGCAGAATTCTGTGCACCTAATTTCAGCAGTGTGAATTCCCCCTGCCAAGACTAAACACTCACATGGTTTTTCACTGCCTAAGTAATGATGGTAGGTGATCAGAATCTGGCTCAATACCACATAAAAGTCCTTGGAGGTGAATCATCCCCCAAAATGTATTCAGTTTAATTTCCTGGTACGAAAAGCAACTGCTCAAGATGACCCTTTGTGGAGTGAAGTGGTTGCAAGCTATACATTCTACTTGTTTCTTCTCTTAATGCTTGGTCTCAATTTTTCTACGTCTTTCTATTGCTTTTTTCCCCCCCTTTTTGTATTTAGGAACAGAATATTGTATTGTATTGTATTTAGGCACAGAAGTATTGTTTACCATCTCATTAAGCTCATCTGAGAACAATCACAAGCTCCATTAAACCACACTGGCAATATATGGCTTTAATTATTTTTTCATAGAAAATTCTCCTACTGGAGTAGAGTAATAGAGTGGTTGTGACATCTTGCTACAAATTCTTACATGGGAGTGTATGTGGTGGGAACAGGGCCTGGGGAGGGCTAATGGAGAGGCAGGAGAAGGCAGAACTGTTCTTTGGGGGTTCTCTAAGGAGAAGAATCTTGGTGAAATATTTCTGTACGCTACACATTCTAAAAGTACTTCCATCTTCAAGGTCATATGGCCAGAATTACAGATTCATCATGCACTAAAATCTAAATCAGGTCACTAGTCACTTGTTGAGATGATAGTCATACTTTTATTAAAACTTTTAAGCAATTTTGATCTGATAGATTTTCATAACACTTGATCTGTGAGCCGTATTTTGCTATTCCTGTATTTGCTTTCAGCACAGTAAAAAGTCCTGCCATCTGGCAGAACGATCACAACCTTGCAAATTAGAACATAATTCTATACTTTCTTGGTATGTTTTTCTGGCAAAGCTTTTGTCCCAAAGTATGAATTCTCCTTACAAGCTTGAAAATATTTCCTAAGATATTTACAGCCAGAAAAACTTTGGTACAAAGTGTCTCTTTTTACCAACTCATGCTGCTTCTAAAAGCAGGGGAAAATAGGCCTCAACATCCTTAATGTTCTTGGCTTTCACTTCATCAAGGCTTTTCTGTTGAAACATTCAGTATTGTCGATAGGAGAATTCTTGTGCTGGTAAGAGAGTTTTCCTCTTTCAAGGGATCATAAAATAGCATTATGCATTGAGAGGACTTTTATTCAAATCCTACATAGTAGAGGTTATTCCACTGCCAAGGTTGTCAAGGTCTAAATCTTGGCCTCCCTTTTCCATCTCCAGGATATTTGCCATTACTTCATCTCCAAAGAACTATTTCTTTTTCTCCAATCTCCCCTAAACACACCTAAAGAAAAGCCTTGAATCCTCCGGTAAGTCAGTTTAAGAGCATACAAGCAGCTGGTGAATGCTCCCCAGAGAAGCCAGCAGAGTCTGTGGGAAGACTCCAGCTGGGATGAGGACAGCCACACTTGGTTTTCCTGCAGGCAAGAGGCTGCTGCCCATGGAGGGGCAGGGCAGCTTTGCAGCAGTCTGAGAAAAGCTGTGTGGAAAGCTCTTTAGTCCTTCAGCTTCCTCACAGTTTTGTGATATTTTTCAAACCACCTGGCTAGGGCCTGTGAATTGGCAGGCACCACTGACCTTCTGGCAATTTAATGAGGACTTCAGACCCATTGTTTCAGTTCCAGACTCCACTTCTTTGAAACAAATAGCTAGTGTATAGAGAGTATATAAATACGCACAGAACTCCAGAAATTTCCAGCCTCGCAATTCCATTGTTCTGCTGTGATCTCTGGTTCTCAGGGGCCTTTAGCCCTTGTCAGTAAAATCCTGATGGTGAGGAACAGATAACTTAATTGCCTTGAAATTGAAGTTTCAGCCGTAGTGTTACCTAGCAATGCGTGCATCAAAAGCATTATGTTTTAAAAGCCATCTGAAAGCACGGGAAGGTTGCCAGCTATTCAAATATTGTCATAGTTCTGATTTTCTCCAGCTCCCTTGATAGGCACTCAGAAATGAGACCAGCCTTCCAAGGAGGAAAGACAGCTGGAATAAAGACAACTCCATTTATATATCCTGAAAACTTTCAAAGCAAAGAACTGTACTTGGCTTCAGTGTTGTCATGTGGGTGCCCCCACTTCTCACCGGGGAAGAAATGCCTCTCAGCACTCTCTGCTGCCTGGAGGAGGCAGGTTCCTATTGAATCAGCTGGTCAGGAGCCCTACAACCACAGCTTTTCTAACAGGAAGCTTTGTCAGGGTGTCTCTGACAGGCCCACAAGATTGCCATAGTGACTATACTGTGTTTACTGTGGATTTCTGCCTCCTGGTCCTCACTGTGAAAGCTTGATTTCAAGGTAAATGGAAGTCCAGGAAGCCATGGCAGTCCTTGAGAGACTCACCCCAATTTATCTTTTTCACCATCACTTCTTACACTGCCTGCATGTCCAGGCCTGTTACCTCTCTTCAAATGAAACCCTGACGATGGACAAAGGGCTGGATGTCATCTCGGCTGAGGTGCTCTACTTGCTGCCTGGTTGTAGATCCCTTTGCTGTGTCCCACCACAGCTTTTGCAGACTTTGGGGCAGGACCTGTCATTTCATGCTGGAGCTGCTGTGACAGGTCCTGGTCCAAGACGAAAGCTGCCAAGCTCTACCAAGATAAAAATAAATAAATGAGACTCTGGGCAGTCTTTGTCCCACTTCATATTACAGAGCTCAGATCTTCACCATATGATTTCATCTATGTATGTTTGTCCAACAGAGAGAGTTCCTTGTGACACAAATGTGACTGGCAACTATAACTCATTCTCAGAGATTTAGTGTTCTTTTCCTTGGAAAAGTTCTACATTTTAATATGGTACACTCTCTTCTCTGGAAGTATCTTCAGAGCTGGACAGAACAAAATAGGAAATGAAGGAACACTGAGATCAAACAATGTGAAAGGTCAGAAGAAAGTGTAAATAACCTCATAAACATTTACCTCTCCCGACCTATCCCAGGATGGAGCAGCTCCTCTCTTCAAAGTGACAACAAAGCTCCTCTGCACAACCCTCTTGCCATTCTCCCTTCCTTCCACTGCTGCTAACAATCCTATAGATGCTGCCTTAAAGAATCTGCTCATTTGAGCTAAAGCCCCGTGTTTGTACTGAAACACAGAAGTAGCTCATTAAACTCCTCTTAGATAAATTGTTTAGACTAAGTAATTCTCTCCTTTCCTCTCCTTACGTGTCCATCCTATTGTTTATAGCCAGCATTCCAGGCTGTGTGTGATGAAAATGCTGATGTGTTTCCTGAGTTACAGACTCAAGCTTTATCTCATCTTTCATTTAGGAAACTGGCTGCTTTATCATTTTATACTGCTGTGTGCAATGTTTATTTTTCCCCCATTATTAACATTGTATAGGAGGAAGTGCCCAGCCCCATCAGCTGGTAGCAGTATTGTGCATACCATACACAAACACACACAAAATAAAAGGGAATACATAGTGTAAAAGTTTGGAGAAATCTACACACACAGTTCACAAATTCTCTTTGATATTGGGGACAGCCTCTGGGTAACAGTGTCCATGTGTATTTATACCCTTCACGCACTATCTTGATGTGGAGTTTGCTGGTATCCTCTGCTGTCTTTGAGTTCCATTTTTCAATCAAAATCCACAGGATGTGACAAAAAAACCTCCTGCCCTTTGCACAGACCTAATAATGATCACCTATTCCTCTAGAGTCCTCCCAGAAATAACTCCTTCCCAGGTTTTTCTCTGTTTGATTTCCAGGGGAGACATCATTAAGCAGTGCCTCACCCAGTGGATCACGAAAGCAGCAAAGGCGACCTGGGTTGCACATGAATCTTTGACTAGATATTCTGGTCAATAACAAACTAATTGGAAAAGTCAGAGACAAGCCCATGATTTAGAGAAGCTATGTTTAAGAGAAAAAGAATCCTGAATTTCCAATAGGATTTTGATTTAAATCCAAAGAATGCAAAACTGGTTAGTAAAAAGAGGCACATGCTTATTCTTTTGTCTGCAAGAGCTATCTCTTGGGCTAGTTCAAGTGCATTGATTTTTTTAATCAATTTTTGCAAAGCCTGTTTGACTTTTTGCTTTAACCTCTGAAAGCAATAAGTACTGAGAGAAAAAAGTATTTATTTTAATATTAAAAAGAAGAAGAGCAGAGGTTGTAGGGGCCAAAAGCAACTGAATTAAAAGATATCATCACTGTGAATGTGTAAAATTGCCTATTTTGGGCTTTGTACTGTGTATGAGGACAGCTTCTAAATCTGCAACATTCTCACATGTGGTCGTCACCACAATTATTTTCAGTTACTGTTTTTATCAAGGGGGTTCATTGCATGCACAGAGTGGATTGCCCTGGATCTCTGAAGGATCCCAAAAATAAGATCATCATACCCTCTTTATGTCAGACAGTTCAACTCTTCCTAGAGAGTCTATCAATTGCTCTTCTTGAACCAATTTTCTTTTCATAATAATAAGCATTTTAATAATAAGCATTCCACTAAAAAGCATTTTCCTTCTGAATTTCACCTACAACCATAGAATATCCAGAAAATGAGTTACCAGTTCAATCTTTCTTTCAACATGGTTTATCTACAGTTGCTTATGATGACCTTTCTTTGTAAAGAATTATCTCTCAAAAATAACTTGCATTTACCTAAAATGGAACAAAGGGTCCTGTCAAAATCCAGCTTGAACTTAGACTTGCTGCTCAGGTCTGTTTCCTTCCCTCCCCACACTCAGTAGTATTTTTTTCTCTAATTCAAATAGTTTCAATTCCATTTAATATTCTCTTTCTCAACACCTCACTTCCTCATTAATTCCCAGAACAATGCGTGGTTTCAAATGCTTGCCCTGTGGTCATCCACAAAACTCACACAAGCAGTGCCAGAGCTACATAACAATCTCCAAGGATTAGTTGTCAGAGACTTGGGCCGGGTGGATTCAATTTTCTGAATTTTCACAGACTTTTCATAATAACCCTGGCAAGGTTCAAACCACCTTGGAGTTGCTGCCTTGCCAGCAAGTTTCTCAGCTCTCCAGATTTTTTTTTTTTACACCGCTTAAAATTAGTCACTTAGTAGAACACCCATCTCAAGGTATTCGGTTTAGTTATTTTGGGATCAACAAAAACAGATATACTGGAAGAGTATAAACTAAACCAAAATAGTTTAGAGATGAAGTGTATAAACTGCTCTTCTCGTTCTGAGCATGGTATCTCCTGCAGGGGCCCTGGAGGCGAGGCCATGCAGTACCAAAACAGGATCTGAGTCTATATTAGACTTATACTATATCCAGCTACAGCACAGGGACATTCAGTCCGTTTGCTTTAAGCCAAATTTCCCTCCTTCCCGTTCAGGGACTGTCACAGCATCGATGTGCTGTATTCCAGCGCATTGTGGTTGTGATGTGACCTAGTGGTTGTTATACCCTAGTGCAAGCCGCAGGGGATGTTTAAACTGTGATATCTATTGATAGTCTGGGAGAGCTGTTTTAGCGCTCTCCCCTCCCATCGTTCCCTTTCCTCCTTTCCTTTTCCAGCCGTGGTGCCGGAGCACGGAGGGTCCGCCCCCCGCCCGCCAGCGCTGTGCAGGGGAGGCAGGACCGCAATGGGCTTACCCGGGCAGCATGTGGGACATCCTTCCCGTGCAACACAGGCGAACCTGCTCAGGAATCTGCTTCGTACCGGGAACACTAGATGGCACACAACAACCGCTGTATTGCTGCTTTTTTGGTTCGGAAGCCAAAAATGTGTTTCAAAGCATCAGCCTGGAATGTGGCTAAAAGGGCTGAGCAAAACACGAGCCTAAGTACGCTATTAAACCCCACTGGGCAGATAACCTTTCCAATAAAATTTCACCCCTCTTGCTCTGTCGGAGTTATTTTTCTTTTTATAACTCTGCCTAACTTGGCAGCCTCGGAAAGTAAACAGAGACTTTATCTAGTGGCTTGTTGATAGGCAAGTGGATGCTCATCTTGGCGCAATGTGAAATAACAGAGTGGCATGCAAAGTAAAGCCCACTTGGCCCAGCAACCTCTACAGTTCAAAATATAACTGCTGGCACAAGATTCAAGTGATATAATTACCTATCATAGGGATTCTGTTAAAGGACCTGTGCTTCACTTTGTAAGTAAAATCAAGTACTCACTTTCACTCTTTACACAGCTATGAGCATTTTTTTCCTGTCCCACGAGACCTATAAGTCCAGAAACAGAATTTTTGCTATTACAGCTTTATATGCTTTATTGGATCCGTGCTTACCATGGGTCTGTTTTAATTCTGGGGAGAAAAAAATCCAAAGGAAAGCATTTACAGGAGGACTTTTCACACTGCATTTCCAAAATACTGAAGCAATCAGTTCCTGATGCTACTTCACAGATTCAACAAGCAAAAAGTGATGAAGGGTCTGGAGCACGTCTTATGAGGAGCATCTGAGGGAGCTGGGGGTGTTTAGCCTGGAGAAAAGGAGGCTCAGAGGGGACCTTACCAGTCGCTGTAACTGCCTTAAAGGAGGGTGTAGCCAGGTTGGGGTTGGCCTCTTCTCCCAAGTCAAAAGTGATAGAACAAGAGCAAATGGCCTCAATTTGCACCAGGTGAGGTTCAAATTGGATACTAGGAAAAATATGTTGAAAAGAATTGTCAAGCATTGGAACAGGCTGCTGAGGGAAGTGGTTGAGTCGACGTCACTTAGGGACGTGGCTTCGTGGTGGACTTGGCAGTGCTGGGTTAATGACTGGACTTGATCTTAGAAGTCTTTTCCAACCTAAATGATTCTGCGATTCTATGACTCTAACTTCTGTAAATCTGTGAAGTTTTAATTTAACTGAAAAAATGTGAACTTTCAATTTCCTGCCTACAGCTAGTAATTGGCACGGCTTCTTTGGAAAAGAGAACCATGTCCATGATTACACGATTGAGGTTCAATCCTAAACTCAACGAAGCAGGAAGCTGTAAACACCAGTTTACTAGCAGAAGGGTGTAAATCCTTCCTTGCCTGTATTAACCAGCTGACATGGTGGTGGGGGGAGCCTTGGCTCTGAAGTGGGCTAGGAAGAGACCTAGGGGCCCCCTAGGATGGGACTGTTCTGAGAAAGCAATCTCAAGCTGTAGAATCAAGACCAGTGTAAAGCACCCACTAGGTTGAGAGATGACTTGTCTAGGGAGAAAGGACATTCAGTGCTAACCAGAGCCTCTGCCAGATATGAGTGTTGGGGTTTTTTCTCTACTTTCATTTCCGTTCGTGTATTTTTGCATGTTCTGCATTTCATGGGGTTTTTTTCCAACTATGTAAATAAGTAGTTTTACTTGTTTTTAACTTGCTCCTGTTTGTATCAAGAATAACTTCTGAGGAACTGGCTGAACTTTATGGTATTCCAGTCCTCCATGATGGCCATCCTAAAAAAACACAGTTCTGGATACCTCTCCCCTGCTTCTCCTCTTTGCTCTGCATAACAAGGTATGTTTCCACATAGTTTCAGGGACCAGTTTGAGATGGAAAAATACATGCCTTGGGAGAAGAATTTATGCCTGGAAGTATCATTAACCTAGAAAATTCTTCAGCATTAAGTAAAAAAGAGGGGAGGAAGAACAGATAAATTCATGGGCTTTTTAAGGGACATGTAATAGTAATTACTGATATCTTATTTTTGGGTTTCAAGTTAAATTCCTGTCCTACCAAACATTCCAGCCAGTTTGAACTAAGTAGTATCTATTTCAAGGATGCCATGGTAAGCAAACTGAAGAAAAAATTTTAGTACTGTGTAAATCCACATTCTGGCTTACAGGAAATACACTTCCAAAAGTACTGTTGTGAAGCTGTGACTGTGTGTTGACAGTTTGCTGTAAGAGCTGCATCTAATTAATGGAAGCATATAAACAATTCTCCCATTTTTTTGTAAAGAGTCATAATTTTTTATGTTACTTGGAACTGTAGTTGCTAAGTTTGTATTTGTTGCTTGAAATGGTTATTTAATGTCATCACATTATTAATCACATCAAATTAATGAAGAGTGATTGCAAGCTTCCCAACAGCATGGAAATGCTTGAACACACCTGTCCCATACACAAGGACAGACAGTAAGAAGCAACTTCAGGCACCAGAATCCTGTGCCTGGGACCAGCTGAATGCTGATCCAGCTCTACCATTTTCAGAGCCACACTAATACCTGCACTTGATGTTGACCTGTTCCAATTGTACTGGAATGATGGGAAGTGACTGAGATGTTCCTTTTCAAAGGCATTCCTTTACAAAGGCATTGAGGTCTCAGAGCCAAATTCCTACCAGCCTGTCTGAAAATGCCCTTGGGGTTTACCTACATCTGTAACACATACACACCTAGATATTTCTCACTAGCATTCTACGGCAAATCTAGAAAATTGATATTAGGAATTCAGTAGCATATATTTTAATAAAACTACAGAGAAATTGAATGTTAATATATTTACTAATGTTTTTTCTCTAAACATATGGTATTATTCTACTCTACATTTTTTTCTATCTACTGTGCAAGAAAAAGTAAAAAATGTGAGTTGGTTACAGTCCAGAGGAAAAAAGAGCAGATTGGAAATAGGAGCAGTGTGATCTAGGCTGTACACTGGCAACAGAATTCAGGCTGTAAATTGCAAACAGTAAAAGAACACGCAAGAGCTGGCTGTGGTGGATTCCTCATCAGTTGACACTTTCAAGCAAAAAGCAAAAAGCTCTCTGAAAGATATGCTTTATTCAAATAGGCATTTATGCAAGGCTTGTGTTATGTAGGAGATAAACTAGATGATCTCAAGGATCCCTTATGGCTTCACAGTCTATGAATAAAGAGCCTCTTTCACTGTAAGAGACTCAGTATTTCAGCTACTTTGGACCCAACGTGGTGTAAGCAGGACTGCTACAAAGCAGGAATTGTGTCAGATACTTCTAATGCTGTGAAGGCCCCTGCAGAACACAATGAGGGACAAGTGTGTGAAAGAAGTCCTTTCAGTGCCCCATCAGGTCAGTTGTCTGAGCACAAAGCTGGGCTGAGTAAAGAATTACAGTATCTTACTTCTCACTTTATGAATCTCTTTCACTGACATATCCACGGACCCATTAAATTTGATATTATGGCTGCACAAACATGAAGTCTTTGGAGATTGGTGAGAGGTATACAGGTCTTCTGTGTTGCCATTTCATGTGATCATTACTGTCTGGAGGGAAAAAGGAGAATTCAGAACAGAATTTAACATGGTTTATGAGAGACTCAAAAGCTGATCAGAAAAGTGATTTGTTTATTTAAAGGGTAAAACAGACATACTGACAGGTTGTCCACTGAATTCCAAATTAGAGACAATTTACTCCACTAATAGAAGCTACCAGTAATAGCGTCTAGACAATGGAAGAACTGGGTTATAAAAAGGGATTACATCTGACAAACAAAGACACTTTGTTTCTTACTATAAAAATGAAAATAATTTCATGGATATAAACTGCAACAACTTGATTTTATGAAGCATTTGAAACAGTAACTACGATATCTTAAATTATATTTGGCTTGAAGAAACCCTAGAAGCTCGACTGTAGCTTCTGCAGTAATTTTGGCTGATGTGCAGAAATGCATAAACAAGCTCTTCCCCAGCTACTTCAGATATTACAAGGAACATAACCATGACACCACAGTGCTCATCTCCAGTTAACCACAGAGCCTTTCCAGCCTTCCTAGACGCCTACTGCAAACTTTTCCGTGTTTCATTTGGCCATTGCTACAGAGTCATCAGTAACAAAGCTAATTTCTACTGGAAGCCAGTTCAGATCATTTTCCATTTAACATTAGTTACAGCAGTAAGCAAAAGACAGACATACTCAGAGTAGCTGGTGATGAAAACAAGAATAACTCTGAATAAAATAATTGTAAACTGAAAGAAAGAACAGTACATGTCCAACAGGAAAATTGTTATAAGTCTTATTTAAAATATTTGTTAAAGATGTAGAATAGGGATAAACACTACATTTTGAAAGGAAAATTATACTGATTTAGAACAAGTTGCATATCTACAGCCCATATAAAACACCAGCTATTTCTGGAATGTAAAAAATATTTCAGGCAGAAATATTTACTCTCACAATCCACTCTCAGAATTCAAGTTCTTGTCTTGTTTACTGGAGTAAACTTTGGTTCAAAGGTTACTTCTTGATGTCCTTCAAAAATAAGCATATTATACACATCCTTTTTGGTGTAGGCTAGCTTCATGGGGTTTTGTATTTCTCCTGTTCATTAACAGTAGGGATAAAGGCCAAAGTCCTCAATGCAGCAGGGCAGAAGCTAGAAAGAAGCAGAAGAGGAATGGCCCCAGTTCAGGCTGGATTTTAAGCATGCACATTCTTTCTCTCTTCACCACATTTTTGTTCCCCTCTTGCCGATAGTGCCACACCATTTCATGACTAAGAACTTCCTTTTTGTTTCTGCACCCTCATTTCCAGCTGCTTCCGTCCTGTAAGCCTCTTTCAGGATTTTCGAAATATTTTTCCACTCAGGCTGGGAGAATGCACTGTGAGCAGATGATGGAGGAACCGATGTGCAAGAAAAATAGAAAAGGAAGCACGAGAGAAAGAGATGTGAAGAGTTGGAAACAGGGAAGAAAATACGTCCCTCTGTATGCAGAGGTTCTAAGGTTGGTTTAATGAGTAGCTAAGGAGTACAACTGTGAGTGCAGCTCTTGAGAAAGCTTCATTTGATACAATTTCATTTCTTAAAAACAGGTAATTTTATGGTGTGGCTGCATTTCTAACACTGTGAGCATTTCTGATCCCTCAGTGAAAAAAATTGAATGATTGTCTGTACTAAAATTCATGTAACAATGCCTCAGAAAGCAGTACAGGGATTGCTACTGATCTCATACCTTCGTCTCAACAGTGCAGACTTCATAAAACTTCAAATACGTTCCCTAAGTAAGTTGTAGGGTTGAGATATTCCAGTTACAATTTTTAAAAACAGAAAGCCAGTATTTTTTGTACATGAGAAAATAAAGGTCCAAAACTAAAATAAAGAACCCCCAAGCAGTTTTCTGTACAGCTTCTGTACGTAAGTCCCATAACAAGACAACAAACATATGTTTGGGGCTTGTTTTGCATCGTGCTGTAATCACCCGGTTTGCAAAAGCTTCTCATTTTCCTAGAAAGGGACTAAGAGGCCAAGCCACAAACATTTTCAAGAGCCAACCATTTTCAGACAAGTTACTTGAAAAGACGGAGGGGAAGGGCAGTTTCTTGTCTACTCACAGATCAGGTTAGTCACGCAGACAAGTCCATTCTAGTATCATGTAAGGATGCCTGAACACCCAGCAGCAACTTGTGTACCTGATCCTGGGCTGGGGAGCACTCTTTGAAGGTGCTGGGGCTCTCTTTACCGGTAAAGAGGCATCTCTGCCGCTTTTTAGAACAGGACAAAGGCATTGAGTGGGAAAGTTGAAGCAGATGGGTGATCTTCACCAGCAATTAAGTCTCCCAGAGCTCCAGATCAAACACCTGAACACCCAGGATGGTGCTACCTGCACACTTAGTGGATACAAGCTGAAGCTGGGTCTCTTGACACAGATCGTACTCTGCAGCCAGATATGCAGCTCTGCAGAGCCCTCCAGGCACTGGAATTCCACAGTCCCATGTCTCCGGGCTTCATTTCTACAGATCCAATTGCGGATCAGACCTTTAGTCTACAGTTCCCTCGGGGCATGGGGGAGCTTTTCCCTTTAGTCTTATTTTCTGTCTGTAGACTGCCATAATATAAATGACACCAATAACAAATTTGTTTCTTCCTGGAGAACTTCAATCACGACTCTTTGATTACCTTTTCCATCCTTCTACTGCATGCTTCCATCCACATAATTACAGAGAACTTTATAAATTAGGAGACAAAAGGGGTTTATTTCTGGAGTCTCTTCTACAAAGCAGGAAACCTAGGAGGTTTTTTCCTTGTACTTGTCTAAAAATACATTTTTGCTCTGGTTTTAGTTATTCTTGAGTTTAATATAAGATCTTGGATCCTGACAAATTCCTCTCCTTCCTTGATGTCAGTGTCCTTTGAATATTTGTAGAAGTTAATCCTCCTCCCTCCATTTGCCAGCCAAATTCTGCACATTTAGATTGTCTAATTTTCTTACATAGATTGTAAAAAAAAAATCAACAGAGAGACAGAAATCTCTTCAGAAAATTAAGTGCCTATAAAAATGTGCCGAGGAAAGAAATCTGTCAAATGCCCTCACAGAGACAAAGGCTGCAAAATCAGCTGATGTCCTGGTAAGCAGCAGAAAATGTATCTGGAAGCAAGTCTACAGGAAGAGGGAATACTTTATTGCTCAATAGCAGAAGAGGCTTCAGTAAGGCTTGTACACTTTGGACACTAAAAATGTAAGAATGATCACAGCACAGCCACTTGATCTATTTTGTGTCTCTGGCAATGATCAATAGCCTTGGGAAGAACCAGAGCAAGCAGGCACTGTCACTTCCCTCAAAGCCCTGCTCCAGAGCCATCTGGCCCAGGGTCACAGTTCCTGTTCCTACTCCTTCCAGGGAAAGGATGCTAGCAAGTTCCAGCAAGCTGATACCTGCATTACAAATTTTATGAAGGGTCAGAAAAGTGAAACTCTGCTTACAAGCTCCATTAAAATTATTATTTAAGCTAAAACTAGTCCAAGGTCACACTAAAAGATAGTATCTCCTATTTCCATGCTTGGTGCCATAGCCAAAGATAAGCCAAAGCTATTTCTAAGACCACTTCTGCAACCAAGTTTTGTCAAAAAAAATCTGCATTGTTGAATGTGAAATGGTCTATCTGGAATATCTCTTACTTGGCAGACCTTCAGCAGAGCAGGAGTTTCTGCGGAAGCCCTGCGGATGTGGGCTGGACAACACCAGAGGCAGCAGAACTTTACAGCTCTGAGCTGGGAGACAGGCAGGTCCAGCAACTTCTGGCTCACAAAAATGTTTTCAGACTAAGCTGGGAAAAAAAAAGCTGCCTTTTTTTTTTTTCTTTTTTTTTTTTTTACTATAGATGCATTGCAAATGGAAAGTCTCCTTTTTAATAAGTTGCAGTAAACTCAGTTGATGCTCAGTCCTGATGGATATCACTCCACCACTGGATTCAATTTAATGCAGCAATGAAGAAGAATACTAGATTTTCAGGGCTGTTGGCACTATTTTAATTTTCAGAAAACTATGGGAGTAACATCTTTCCTTTCTTCTTGCTCAAGAAAACAAGAGACAAGAGGACAGCCCATACCAGCCATGCCTTTTCCCTACTCTCCAGTGGAGGATTAGTATCTCTGTATACTAAACTCACATACTTTTTATTCCATTCAAAAAGTTGCTGCCTTTTTTTCCTAATTATTTGTGTGTGACAAAGTCTGACCTGTTTTAATGAAATTCAGTTTTAAAAATATTTTGGCAATATTTAGTGGGAAAAGAAATCATAATGTAACCACTCTTTTAACAGTCTTAAAATGAGACAATCCCACATGAAGCAACGCTGCCCTGCCTTGCAGAATCATCACCCAGAGGAAAAGCACACCACACCTACTGTATGGTTTCTATTCTCAGAAGCTTCTGCCAGGACCTTCAGGGTGTTATTTTCTCTCACTGTCTATAAAACTGAGGAACATAAAAAATAAGAAACTAGTTCTATGTTATGAAAATAGAAACTCAAAACAAAATATAATGCAAAATAATGTATTTAAGGTAGTAGGAAAAAATTGAGTTTGTCATGTGAAATAGAATTGTTCTAAAGTCTTCACATTTCCCTTTTTTTTCTTTATATAGCTATTCTATTAAATACATACTGTAAGATACCAAACCTCATAGGGAACTCTAGATTTAGGAGCTCAGAATACAATGAGCCCATCATTTGCAAAAAGAGCTGCACAGGATATCTTGCAAAAATCAAAACCATGCTTGATTTTGACTAGTTTCCCTTTTAAGTATTGCAATTTAAGTGAGTCGATGAGGCCAATGGACTCTAGATTAACAGGTTTACCAAACTATTACAACCAAATTGGTAATTACTGATAGGCTTCCCTTCTGCATAAAGTTCATGGACTTGTAAAAGACCTAACGAAAATTGTCTATACAGTAGAAATGTGAAGGAAAAGACTTGGAAGTCTGTCAGGGAGGAAACCACAAGATTTACACTTTAATAGATCCACTGGTTACAATAGAGATGTGGATGAGGACAACAGCTGGAAACAGAGCTGACAACCCAACAGTTTCCATGGAGTTTCCACCACGTCCTATTATTTATTCAGAAGCTATTTTCCAGGCAAACAGCCAGCCAAAAGCGTTTTCAATAAAATAATTTTCAAAGGATGGTGGAACAGAATAAGCAGGCCACAGAGAACAGGTGGCTAGGCTTTTCTTTTGGGTTACCCAATTTGCATGTTTGAATAATAATTTCAAGCGGGTGGTAGTATATCAGAAAGTAGTGTATATGCAGTAACTCAACTTTGTTCAGCCAAATTATATTTTTACACTACTGGCTCGTTTTTCAGCCCAGTTAACATGGAAACATGAAAGGTCTTTCATTACATCACTAGAAACAGGTGTATCTATGTGTGCCCCGTAGTGTTTGGACTCCTTTAGTGGATCTCTAGCAAATGCAGGAAGAGATGAGACATAAATATTTTTGGTTGCCTTATTTTTGGTCACATTTTGAACAGAAGAATGTATTTTGAACTGGAGTTGGCCAGCAGCACCAGGAGCCAAAACTACTGCAGCAGCTGAGCAGCTGGAAAAACACTCAAGGACAGGCACAGTGCTTAGAGCAGCACCAAGGCTGACAGCAGCAGCCTGGGATGAGGCTGACCTGGGGTGGGGACTTGGGGCACCAGTAGAAAAAGGGCTGTGAAACAAGAAGCTTTGGCAACTACCATGGGACATTCCCTTGCTGAGATAACTCTAACCAGGGACCTAATATAAAGCAAATGGCATAAGCCCAGGGCTGCTGAGCCATGCCAGCCGCACAGCACCATCCTTCATGCTGTCAGAAACAAGGTGCAGCAATCATAAGTACTGCAGTCTGCATGCTCCTGCCCAAACACCCCACAGGAGGAGGGAAGAACAATTTAGTGGCACAATAAATTTTGATATCAAATTGAAATGTTACCATAGCTCATTTAAAAAGCAAGGAAACCATAAACATACAGGAACTTAGCAGAAGAGGTTCACTAGTTTCTCATGAACTCACGTGCCCACTAAGGTTCATGTTTTCCCTAGAAAAATCATGAGCAGCAGTGGCATCTCAGGGTCACATAGCAGCATAAGTTAGAGCAATTATCTATCCAAAATGACAAGTGACAAATCTTACTTATTTCTAGAAGAAATAGGTACACCAGTGGCGGTATGAAAGAGGGAAACTTAAATGCTAATATGAAACTTGTCACTCTTCTCAGAGAATATTGTAACACTGCTAAAGAAATCAAAAGCAGAACTATTTTCGTCCTGAATTTAGCCCATACAATTTAGCCTATAAAGTTTTAAGAAATCAGTAAATAACTACTTCATGTAGATGAGTTATTTAAATGTTCTGAATCAATATTAAAAACAGACAGTATAGACAGTTACCACTCTGACACAGTTTAAAAAAAGATTTTTAGTGCAGAAGACCTTTATAAATCACATACATACACACATATGCATATGCATCTGTGCGTACGCATTTGTATGTACAGACATAAATACATCAAGATTCAGATTCCACTCACACAATAATTAATCCACATCTTTTCCCTCACTTCAAGAAATGTAATCAAATAATTTTTGTCCTTTACTTGCCAGTACTGGAAAGAAAGGAAGATGACAGGGGGTGACATCTAAAATTTAAGGAGCCAGACACAAGAATTCACATTCCTTGCTCAGCCAGGAAAGCACTCTGTATCACTGAGAGGACACTCTATCACTGCTTATAAGCCTAAGGATATGAAACCCTAAATACCACAAGAGTGCTATGTGAGAAAACAGTCAATGAACTCTTATATGAAATTAACTGCATATTGTGTAGTTGGTGGATGAGATCTCCTCTATCATACAGCAAGACATTTAATACAACCATCCCGGGATTTTCTTTGAGACATAAATTATCTCATAACTGAGCATTTCTTTTACTAGGTGATTCAGTGATTTCTGTGAGAAGAAAAAATTATAAAAATTACCTAGTGAAAAAAAAAGATATCTTTTAAATTAGCCCACTTTTCTGTATTCCAGGAAAAAAGCTTATTTCCAGAAATGCCACAGTGCTCTTAAGACAGTAAGTTCAGTAAGATAAAGAAGGTAAGGTGACACAAGTACCTCAGTATATGGATTTATCAGTGCTGTGTCATTTGGTTTTACTTCAACAACTAAATGAGAGCACAGGACAAACCTTCCACTGCAGGTCAAGTGTCGCAAGCAAGTCTGCACCTTTTCCCACAAGTGACTCAAGTTCCTGTTTGCATTTGGAAGTCAAAGCTGAGAGTATGACTAAATCAAAAATGTCCAGACAACAAGAATGACAACCTTCATTTTCACTTCAGTCCCATCCTTTCCCAACAGAAAATAAAAAAGTCTCCAAACAAAAATTACACCACTTATATTCAGTTTACCTCCACTAAAAGGATGAGGTGTAGCAGATAAAATTGTTACAGAAATACCCAAGGCCTGCCCAACATAAAATTGTATTTTAAATAAGGAAGAACAAACAAGTCACTTGAAAGTCTTAAACACGTTATATAAATAACCTGTGATGCTATCCAGAATCAGCTGAGCTGTAGGCATCATCTGCCCCAACCATGAGTCAGCTTGAGTCAGTTCACTGTACTTTTATGGTACTTTCAAAGACAGAAAATACATCTCCCAGCAGCATGAAAGAAATCTCTGAAATGTGCAACAAGTACTTGGTGGGAAGGTATTCTCTACTGTAAGATGGCAGTGAAATTAGTGGAATAAATAAAATGCCAGTATAGTTAACATTTCTGTCTCCTTATTTTCAGCCCAAACAGAGGACTGAAATCAAAGCATAAAATGAAAAGCAAATCATGTGCTCTTAAGGCCAAACAATTTTAAACTCTTCGTGAACTGCTCCTTCTGCACAGCAATTCTCCAACTGTGCAAAGCAGCACTTATAGCAATGTGGATTCAGTAAACAGGGAATGCTTCCAGCTGTTTGCATCCCTCCCACTCCCAGCATGCATAACATCCTGGCTGGTAGAAGCTATATTTGTGTTTGAACATGATAAGGCTGATTTACATTAGAGGAATGTTTCTGATCAATTATTTGTGCTGAATAGCCAGTGACTAAGTGGAAATGTTTCACAGAGTGTACTGCCGAGTAAGAACTGAGTAAGAAGTTTATAAAACTTCAGGACGTGGTTACAGTCTCTAATCTACTTAGCTCACAACTTCCTGCAACTGCTTGCACTGGGCATGCACACATTTCTCCCAGCACTCATATCCAGTATCCATAACTGGGGAGCATAAAAGGGAGGGAGGGCTCTCCACACTTCACTTTGCCCATGGAAAGTTAAGTGCCAAGTACAAACTGGTTGTTACAGTCAAGGGAGAGAGATGCAAGACTTTTCAGGCACTAATCTTCAGGCAGCATGAATCACTCCGTCCACTGGCTGGTATCAGCCTAGGATCTAATGAGCTGCCTCTGGCTGAGACAGATCTCAGAGAAGGTTTGGTGCTGGCTGCTTGCAAGATGGATCATGGGCCGGGGTTCTTTGTCAAGCTGTCAATAGCAATGGGGCCAGTGGAGCTATGAAAACCAGCAGAGATGAAGAGCCGTTCTTATCTTTACCAAGCTGAGAATCTACTGGCCTGAGTACAGCAGATCTGTTCTTGAGGATGCCTTGGAGAATAGTTTCATAGTGCACAAATAGATATTTACACTAGTAAAACATTTCTGCTTTGATATTTGAAAAACAATAAAAGAACGTAAATTCATTTAAAATAAAGTGTTAGCCTTTTATGATGTTTTCATAAAGAAAAAAACTAAAAGTAGAGGGGTTTGGACAAAAATGCTACAACCTTTTCTTTTTTTAAAGACTTATGCTGTCAAAAGATAAACTATCAAAATGGATATGTTTCAAAGCTAATTTAATATATACTATTAATCATTACTTTTAACCTTACTCTGTCAGATCTGCTTAGACAATGAAATGACACAGCACAGACCAATTTTAATTTAGGATTTACATGTTATCTCACAACTATGTCACTTAAGAGAATTATTTAAATTGAACAGCATCTTCTTTTCATTTTCCAGCTTTTTACAATTCTCAGTTCTAGGAAATTTATTAATATGACTTCAGCAATGTCCCCATAAACCTACAAAACTAATATGTAAGTATTACTGCCTTCAATCAAGGCCAAATTTCTGTTTACAACCCCATTTTATCTATTATATGGCTTTGCTACACTTATGCATCAGGCTGAAGGCATCTAAGAAAATCATCTTCCTGGAGTTGTGTGTTTTCCCTTGGAAAGTAAAAACGGACCTGCCATTTTCAATAGTATAAAACTAAGATACAAAAAATGAAGTTGAAATAATTCCTGCAATCTCTTATCCTCAGGGCAAAGGTCTTAAAGCCATTAGAGGCATCTTCGGTCTTTCTTAGTACAGCTCTGTAAATCAGGCTACTTTATGAGACTGGCCACGTATATTTGATAGAAACTAGGATTTGACATTTTCCAAAGCTTTGTTTATAGCATGCAGACTCCAATCGGGAAAGTAGCTTGGCTGAGTTTTCTTGGAACCTGTAGGTTCATTTTTAGAGGACATTGTGTGACTCAACAGCTCTTGGAATTCATCTTTTCTGAATGGGAACTGGGGACAGATCAGTGCAGCAGGAATGTGTAAGCACGAGGGTGTAGGTGTCACTGGCAAAAGGAACAGCCCAGAGCCCACACTGCAGACCAGAAAAACAGGACTGTTCAAAGCAGATGAGGAAACTTGAAGGATCACAGATGAAAACAGGGAGAATAAAATGGAAGGACTTGGTAAGATGGAGTATGGATCATACACGGTACAAGATCTTTTGTGATACAGATACCAGACAAGCAAAGAGAATTAAGATTCATGTTCACTAGTCTGAAGACAGTTTAATTTTAGCTAAACCTCAGATACAGCAGAAAGCCAATGCCACATACTCAAGTATGTGGTTACAGAAAATACCACAGATCCCAAGTAATCTACGAGGCAAAAGGCTGAAAGCCAAATGCCTTTCTACCACCTGAGCAATGGGACATCCAGGATGGCCTACATGTGCATTAGAATCACAGTAACCTTAAAATACATTTTTAACCTGTACTAGAGTGATCAATTCACCTCCTTGCAACGTTCAACCTTGTTCTTTTTGAGCTTTTCTCAAAATTGCTTGTGAATCTCTGTTATATATAAGTTCATCAACAACTATCTTCTCACTTTCATTCCTTGTTGGTTCATTACACCCAGCTAAAATCAGATCTTTGTGTTTTTAAATAAGTCAGCTGCAGCCAGAATATCCTACTGCCAAGGATACTAGCAAACTACAATAACTCCCTACCCGGTGATGAACTTCATTTAAGAGCCTGCATCTGTAGACCGAGAAACTCAATGCTTTGCTTGATGAGTCCTGCGAGTTACACAGCTTACTGCTGCAAAACAACTGCAACTACTGTCAGAATCATAAAGAAGGCAAGAAAAGCTGGGTGAATAGACAACAGAAAGTCAGAATTGCTTTGTATTAGACTCCGCTTAGATGACAAGGTAGTGGGATAAATCAATACTCAAGCAAAACTGCTATTAACGTTCAGACATAACCTCTTAAGAAAAAGAATATTGATGACACTTGTTCTAGAAAGATGACATCATATGGGGATCATTGAGAATGCACAAGCGAGAGATTTTGGCTGTAAATCTCTGGCATCTTCATCCAAACATCATTACTGCCAAAGCATTTTAGATATGAGCCTAAGAAAAAAAAAATTTAAAAAGTCAACAAAACAAATTATTTGAACACAATCAAGCAAATAATTTCAGGTGTGTAGTAATGGGTGGGATAAATTGGGGGTTTCAAAACAATCTCAGTATAGGACTCTTCTACTTGACAGAAATAATATTAGAAAAATATTCTGTTCTGCCTTTTTTGCCATTGTTTTCTATTAGAACAGCCAATCACCTTACACAATCATGATTCTATCTGCCCAAATCTCCCAGTAGTACCATTACTATTTATTTCCTTCAGACTATTTTTGTGCCTACTGGTCTTGCTTAAAATATTGTTTTCCACATAGTTCCTCTTTCCCCTATATATCAATGAACACGAAATCTCTCCTTACTCCTGCTCTCATGACAGACTCTCACTACTAGTAGACTGTTACCATCTCCTACTTTTTCTGCAGCTGATGATATCAAAATCCTCCTTTCTCATTTTTATCCTTCCTCTCGTCTCCTAAATTCTGGTAATTTTATGCACCAGTAACTACTGCATTGAGCTTAAAATGTTGCAGGATGTCTCTCTGGGAAAAACCAAAGTAGAAGAATTCTTCAAGGAAAGCTCTTGCAATCCTCCTTGCACATTTCTTTGGGGGCAGTGGAATTCATTTTTTCCTCGAATGAGCATGAGCTGCTTGTCTAAACAATGGGAATCCCCTGAGAAGGAGGGAACAGAATATGTAGGCACGTGATCTCAGAGTCTCACAGAATAAAAGCAGCACATGTTAAGAATTAACTAACTGCTGAATCTCAGAAACTTGTGCATTCAGAATTATCATCCTTTGGGGATATTTTTAATCTCCCATAGGCATCTTTTCTTGGGTAATTAAACACTAAAATATCTTCAAGCCTGAAGTTTTTTAATCTAGTTCTCTAGAAAACAGGCTTCATTTCAAGCAACATAGGGAGCTTGTGCAGAAGTTCTCTGCCCTGTGTTATAATGAGCACGAGTGTTTGAACATAAATCTCAAAGACTTTATTCTCTTCACTTAACTCCTGCTCCCTTCCGTACTTTGAAACACAGGGGGGAATGTGTGGTTCATGCCTAAGGATGAAAAAGAATTCCGGCCTTGCTTACTGAAAATCAAAATATCTTATAGAATTTCTGCATAAAACCAATGATCTTCACAATGACATAGGAGTCTCACAAAAGTGCTTCGGAAGATATAAATCCATGTGACAAACAAGAAGGAATGTGTATGCTAATGGCAGCAGCAATTGTAACAGTTCAGCCTATCCAAACATATGCAGAGGGGAGGGCAGCTCTTCAGCTGAAGGAAGTGCAGAAAAAGAGTCAGGAAGGATCAGAAGGCACAGTGCAGCTGTAACAAAAGCTGTCCCCCAGCCCCTCTACCCCAACAGCCTGCTCGGTGCCTGTGCCAGCAAGGGCACAGTCCCACCAGAAGGGCCATGTGCTCTGCTGACCTGTCCTTTCTCCTTGCCTGACAGCCAAAAGAGGACAAGTTGTTTTTTAAACTCTGGCGAGCTGAAGGAAGGGCTTGGTGGACTCTGACCTTTTCAGGCTCATGTTAGACACAGGACTGCTGATTGAACAAAGCAGAGATCTAAGCATTGATCATAAACCAGGTGTTAATATATCAGCTTTATTGCAACTAAGTGCCGCACACTGCTCCCGTGAACAGCAGGCAGACAATATTGCAGAGCAAACCTTTGCCCGCAGGATACAATCTACGGTAATCTCCTGGCTGAACATTTGTGACTCACTTCACTCCTTGTGTGGGGCAGGAGAACCCGGCTCCAGTGTAAACACAGCACTCCATATCATGGGCATACCATACATGGCTGACAAGCTGCTGGACTTGCTCCCTGCCTGCTTCCAGAGAAGTGTTGCTCATTGCTCATGAGGAGACAAATAGAGGCTGTTATCAAAAAAAAACTACCACAACCATTTAGCACCATCATTTTCTGTACTAAGTGACCCTTCTAATAATACTTACTGTATGAATCTTGTGCCCAAGCCCTAACGTCTCCTCCATCCTCCACAGTGGAAGCCAGAGCCCGGTGCTGACCAGCTGCCAGCGAGGTCTCAGTGCTCGCTGTGCCCCTTGGTGACTGCACAGCTGCTGCTGGAATACAACAGCAGCTGCAGCTGCTGCTGCTCTGCTCCAAGGTCAGGCCAGGAAAACTGGGTGCTCCTGCAGCCAGCTCGACCCAGGTGGCTGCAGTCCGATGCGTTCCCAGGAGACCTGCTTTCTTTTCCTGGCTCCATTGCTATCCCTGGAAAAATGACTTTGACTTTCTGTTTTCTCTCCCAACCTTTATCTATCTTTTCTGATTAGACCATAATTTTTTACCTCAGGTTTATAATTTGGTTTGCTTTAGTTTGGGAAGAAAAAATATCTTAAGTAGGGCAGGAGCATTTTGAAGAGGCAGGGAAGGAAAAGAAGAGGGGTGGAAAGGGAAAGTACTCTGCTGTCAGTAATAAAGTTTGTTGGGAAAGTGGAGCAGTACACATAAATTACCACTCCCTGGGGCAGAGGTGGGTGAGATATCTAGTACAGTACGAAGAAGTAAAGGTGGAAGTGTTAGTGGCTGGTGAGATTAGGAAGTTGCCTAATGGGTGCCCTGATGGGAGGTGTTTGCATTTGGGGATTAATGTGCAAACCACAGCAGTCCTCTGTTTGTTATCACTGAGGCCCCAGTTGAAAAATATCTCCCTCTAAACCCTTTGCAAGCTGCAGGAGTGGAGTAGATGCTGGAGAACAGGGTGACAGCTCCCCGGCTGTGTGGGCTTTAGTAACTCAGAGTTCAGTGGCGTGGCAGCAACATGTGGTAAATGGGAAACTGCAGTCAAGGAAATACCCTGATAACTGGTTAGGAGCTGCTGCAGCTTCTCCTACCAACCAGCTCCTGCTTCTCTGGAGGCAGCGGCTCCCGAGGCACGCAGCTGACCCCTCACCTCAGAGGTTCCCAGCCAGGCACTGGGAGGGATTGCAGTATAGCTGCCTGGCACAGCGATACTCAGCCCCGGCCCTGGAGCTGCAGCTGGGCACCCCTAATTTACAGAGCTGGCCTCTTTACACAGGCAACACTGGACACACCAAAAGTTGGTTTGGGATTTTTGGGTGTTCCTGTAAAAGCTGTAATAAAACTGTATCTGCAAGATAAGCTAACAGTGAACCAAACACTTCCCAGCTTCCCATGCAATCCATGAAAACCTATCTTTTCTTGAGCCCTCCTGTGCAAAACTGTTCACTCACTCTTGCAGATGCCATGTACACTGCAGTATAGAGACGCTACATTAAACATTTTGACATCACCTACAATTGTGTCTACTGGCTCAGACACCTCCAGCACTTTGTTAGAAGACATCTTTAGTACTTCAGAAGTGTTGGAAAATAACAAATGGTTTTCATACTCATCTGTGCTCTCCAAAGGAGTCCAGAAAGCAGCCAAATAATTCAGCGATCTTTTTTTCAGCCATTTGGGAGATTTTTCCTGCTGATTTCCTATTGCCCAGCACAGCCAGCCACTGGCTACTTGACACAATAAGACCTGAGCAGAGCATTGGGTAGTACTCGAACCAGACTGCTGGTCCAGCCTATTTGGTAGTACTTAAATCAGTCTGTTTTATTTACTCCTCAGAGCCCCAGTAATCTCGGTAGCACATTTTTGCCACCACTTCTTTGCGGTACACTATAGTGGACAGCTGCTCATATTTGCATATTCTGGCAAAATCACAGGATCACAGAGTATTCTGAGTTAGAAGGAACCCACAAGGATCATCGAGTCCATCTTTTAAGTGAATGGCCCATACAGGGATCAAATCCACAACCTTGTTGTAATTAACACCAGATGTGCTTTGTTTCCCCTGCAATAAAGAAGCAGAGAAGAATACCTTGGATAAAAGTAATTTTTATCTTCCAATACTTAAACTTCCCACATTTTTGGCATATCACTCCAGCATTTACTTTTACTTTGCATGGCATTAATTTTTACCATTTTTAAAACTTTGGCTTTCTGGTGGCTTTTTTCTTTCCTAGCAGTACTAATATTATATATTGATTTACCTGTTGAAACATAAAGTCCCTGCTGTCCTTATCTCTGAATGTCAAAGTTATTTATCTACCATTTCATTTGTCCAGTGCTTGCTTTTGATGGAGCTGCTTGGAGCAACAGTCTGTCATTTCAATCTCATTTTCCAACACCACTAAAACAGTTTTGCAATTACAGCTGTACCAGCATTAAAAGCTTCTGCTAACACAGTTGTTATGAGACTGCACCCTAAACCACTGCACTGCCCAAGTGGAACACAGGGTTGAATCACAGGCCACGTTTCGGTAAAGTAGAAACATCATTCCTATCTTATTTCGAAATGCAGCTAGAAAGCAAGCAGGGGAAAAGTGATTAAAATTATCAATAAGTTGCAGGACTGCTGGTTAAGCTAACCATACAAAACCAAGAACTGACACAAGCTCCAGTAGCCACACATAAAGGCACAGTACTTAGAGCTCTGAGTTCATAGCTTGTGTTTCCCAACACCTTACCTCCAAAAAGGTGTCGAATGGCACGGTTTTTTTAATTTTTTAATCGTTAACTTCCCACATACCTACTTGAAGGTGCACTTTAAAACACCAAGGGCATGCTCCGAACACCAGCAGGCTCCGGCCGAGGGACTTGGGGAAAGCTACTTTTTAGCTCGGAGCGTGTGTTAGCACCACGACAAGCCCTGAAATCACTTAGTGACTTCCACTGCTCTTGGAAATAGCTGCCAGCAAGAGGGACGGGCAACCCCGCTTTGCCCAGATCCCCCACTGTCTCCATGCGTGGAATCAGGCAGGGAGGGGAGCAGGAGAAGACACAGCTCTGGAAAAGGGCTGAGGTCGAGTGTCGCTGTTGGGGTGGCCATGACACACACATAGACAATGCTTCGGATAAGGGCAAAAAAGGCGTTTATTCAAAGAAACAGTGTCTTTTACACACTTTCATATGTTATTATTCATGTTACACA
>VZTF01001315.1:0-36535 GCA_013397755.1 Cnemophilus loriae
TGTGGGCACATATCTCATTTTACCTTTTCCCTCCAAATACAAACTACTGTGTAAAGCCTTTACTCTTTTCCAGCTGTTGTGACACTTATTCATTGTTGAAAATGTTTTACATTTTCTTTATTCCCCCATGCTCTCCATCATTTTGTGTAAAGTCTTCTTACCAGCTTTGCTTGTTTTCTGTCTTCCTTTTGTGCAGGCTGTCATCCAAGGCCTGCAGCAAGAACTCTCATCTCCAGAAGTCTTATTGAGATGGGAAAAATCATCATTTATGAGCATGCCAACTTCAGGGGTGTGTCCAGAGAAATCACTTCTGACATTTCCAATCTGGGTCATTTGGATTTTAATGATATTATCTCCTCAGTGAAAGTTATTGGCCAGCCTTGGGTGGCTTATGAGCACATAAATTATACAGGCAGGTTACTGGTTCTTGAGGAGGGAGAACATGACTATGTTGGTAGAAGCATGAATGATACGATCAGCTCTCTGCAGATGATCACTGAAGATCTGCACGATCCCCAGATCACTCTCTATGAACATACCAACTATCAAGGGAAGAGCAGGGTGATAAGACAAGCGACCAACCTGGCTGCGGGATTCGACAATGACATCATGTCTTCTCACAAAGTCCAGAGAGGTGCCTGGCTGCTATGTGAGCACAGTGATGGAAGTGGAATTCAATA
This sequence comes from Cnemophilus loriae, assembly GCA_013397755.1. NCBI lineage: Eukaryota > Metazoa > Chordata > Aves > Passeriformes > Corvidae > Cnemophilus > Cnemophilus loriae. Next base: position 681 of record VZTF01001315.1, read on the forward strand.
CATTGCTCGAGAAAAAGATAACCTTCCACATTACTCAGCAATCTACCTCAATGACAGACTTTCCTTCCTGCGTCCCCTTCGCCCTGGTCGCTTTTATTAGAATGCAAATCCTCCAAAGCTGAGGAAGGTGCAGCATCAGCAGGAAATTTGAGGTCTGCATTTCTCCTTCTGCTTGTGTAGCCTTTTTTCCCTGGGAGCTTTCTGCTGTGCTGCACTGTAGATCTGTACTTCTCTATCCTGTCTTGCACTCTTCTCCTGCCCCATAAAGGAAAGGCTTATCATGCTTGATCATATGAAAGGGTATCCAAGCTGAGAGACATGCCAGGGATGGGTAACCTAATGCACCCTCAGCTGGCATTCCAGAGTCCTGTGCTATGGAAGGCCAAAGCATTGCATATTGTCTCTGTTGCTAAGCAAAACAGAAAATGTAAGTGTATGGCCAGCATCGCTTTCTTTTTAATTTGCTTTACAAAGGTTCCATGGCTTCTGCCATCCTCTGTAATCCATTTTGGATTGGTGCCATTAAAGATTCTCTTGCAAACAACAGTGGATCTGTTTTATGCATCTTTAAAATACATAAATATTGCTCTTTCATGGAGAGATATCTCTGTGTATCCAGAGAATGGTTCATGCTGTCAGTTGCAAATATTTTTCCTGGATGTCTCCTCGAGAATTGTATCTTCTTCCTGTTTCACTGCTCAGTAACAGTGGGTTCAGGCTTGACTCAACCAGTGCTAAAGTCTTGGTGAGCATGTTGATTACTGCTGTGACCCTGGCCAAACTCACCCATGCAGACTGTTCCTAAATATCACATGTTTGACTGTATTTTGTACAATCAGTCAGAGTAATGGATCATGCTGGAGATACAGTCTTCTACTGCCCTGAATCACATAATCAAACAGTGAGTTCTCATAACTTTGAATTGACTGATTGGTTGATCCCAGTGGATAAAACTGCCTTGTGTTTTTGAACCTGTAGTATCTAGATAAGGGAGGAGGAATGACAAGGTATTCCACGATCTGTTTTGCCATGTGCAAGTTCACCCGGACCTGCAGAGTCTCAGCCCTCCTCCATCACTGTCTAGTGACAGCTGCACGCCCTGAGCTGTGCACTGTGACAGCTGTCACATGGCAGCTCTGCACTGCAGTGTGGATCTCCCTCTGTGCTGACCTCCTGTTTGCCCCGATTTCCTTGCACTGGTGGCTGGGTTGGTCACACAGGACCCACACTTGGCCCTTTTGAACCTCATGAGGTGCACGTGGTGCCAGTGCTGAAGCTTGCCAAGGTGCCTCTGCATGGTCCCTTCCCTCAGCGTGTCAAACTCACCCCTCAGCTCGGTGTCACCTGCAAACTTGCCCAGGCTGCAGTCGATCCCACTGCCTGTGCCACTGATGGAGGCATGGAGCACTGCTGGTGCCAGTAGGGACCCTTGGGGGACACCATTTGGTACTGGTTTCCATTGATCCTCACTAGGCCGTTCACGTGTGTGTGGCTGACGATTCCATATCTCAGGCTACTTCCCGCATTTGTCACTTCTGTACTGGCATTTGTAGGCACATGGAGGATGGCAGGGTGATTGGAGACTGCCAGCACGGCTTCAGCAAAGCCTTCACCTCCTGATCTGCGGGGTCAGATCAGTCTGGGGGATGAGTGGACTGGGAGCAGCCCTGCTGAGAAGGAACTGGGGACAGTGCTGGATGAAAAACTGGCCACGACCCAGCACTGTGAGCGTGCAGCCGGGAAAGCCAATCGTATCCTGGGCTGCCAAAGGTGTAGTCAGTAGGTCAAGGGAGGTGGTTCTGCCCCTGTAATCCACTGTGGTGAGATCCCACCTGGAGTAATGCATGCAGCGCTGCAGCTTTTTACTGGGACCTTTGAAACCTGGAGAGGGGGGATTTCAATTGGACATTTGGAAGTGTATTTTTAAGATGAGGGGGGTGAGGCACTAGTATAGGTTGCCCAGAGAAGCAGTGGATGCTCCTTCCCTCAAAGGCCAGGTTGGACGGGGCTTTGAGCAACCTGGTCTAGTGGAAGGTGTCCCTGCTCACAGCAGGGGCTTGGAACCAGACGATGTTTATTATCTCTCCCAGCCAAAATCATTCTGTGATTTTGTGATTCTAGCATGTGCAAATTCAGCAATACAGTGAACCTTGCTGTGGTTTCAGGTCCCAGTCTCTCAGTTTCATATTCCTCTTTTTACATCTACAGTGCCTCTTTTGCAACACTCTTAAATTTTGTATATCAGCACAATGAGTCTGTATAGCTCCAAGTCCCAGCAAAATCCTGTGCTTTCCAAGGGTGACTGAGGAGGAAATCTAGCCTGTCCTACTGTGTAAGGCTGTGTAGATAGAAGTCTCTGCTAAAGCTTTAGCATTTCTAAATGCTCAGGCTGGATGGTTTAAGGTTGTGGCATTAAAGGGTAGAAGAATAGTGCTTTTCTGAGTGCTTCTCAGGCCTGTAGTGGATAAGACCTGAATGTTGTGAAGGACAGTGAAAGAACACCACATATATAGAAGGAATTCAAGGTTATGGAGTGGTTTCATGCAATGGGAAAAAAAATAAAAGATGCAAGAACATCCTTGTTGATGTTCTTTCCTAATTTCTGACGCTATGACCTGAAGATTCTTGCAATGTTTCACTTGAGGGTGTAACTTATAAGCATTCAGTTAATCGTTTGGCTTTTCTTGGTAGTAGAACCTGCCCCAAAATTGGTGCTTTGGGCTTATTTCCCCTTCTTGTATGTGGAAGATACAGAAGGCCAAAGAATTGCGTTACAATTAATCTGGGAAAACCCAGGTAACGCAATTTATTTTTCTTCAGGGATATCGGAGCCTCACTATCTTTAACTTCAGAAAAGTTTACTATACTTATAAAAGACTATGAGTACTCTCGCTGCAGTGTCTAAGAAAGTGTAGAAAACATTTAGTGAAGGAGGGAGGGACAGAGAGAGGGAGAGACATTGAGATTTCTGTCACTTGAATTTATTCTCTATAATTATTCCTTGTATGTTTACTTATCGGATAAAAACAGAAGGTAATCACTTACATTCAAATTAAAAAAAAAANTCTCACTTTAAGATGTATCATATATGCGCTCAGGTAATCTTTTGTCTTTTCTTGGTAGTCGAAACATTTGTAATGATTGAGAGCCTGTAAAGAAATTGGGAGGGAAGTCTGATGTTGCGAAATGGTATTTATAAAGGCCCAAGAAATAATCAAAGTTATTGTACACATGACTTGATGATGACACTTTTTCNCCTGTTTGATTGGCTTGTTATGCATTGCTCCAGCTGTCTCCTGCTACCTGCTTTAGTTCTTTCACAAGTTTTATTTCCTTTCTGTGGCAGTTGTAAACATAACCCTTCTGTCAAGATGAGCAAGGTCCTGGCAAAATCTTGAAGGAGTTGCTATGAGCACAAGATTTACCTGGAAACCTAGGAAAAAAGAAAGCTTTGGGGTAGTCAGGTAGCTTGATGCCTGAAGAGGCTACCTGAAACAGAGACTAGANTGCAAGGGTGGAGATTCCCCAGGATCTCTGGCCCTTCTGCCAGTCCTGAAAACCCATTGGGGCCATTTTTTATTCCTTCTTTTCAGTAAGAGCTTCCCTGTTTCCAGATAAGACTCTTTCTCAGGTGTCCTTTTGCTGTTCCTCTCTGAGAATTCTTAGTCCTGTATCTTCCATGGNCCTCGAGTTTTCTAGACAGATATAGGTTTGGTCTATTAGCATATAAGAAGCTAATTGTCCAACCATAGCTTTAGGTTATGAAGTAACGATCCCCCAGTCTGTCCCCCTGCCCCAAATCATTTTTGGTTATACTTTTTGGCCATGAGCTGCGGAGCGTGACCTTCGTTTGGCAGGCACTCCAAAGGATTGTTTAGTCTGACTAACATGGGAAAACTGGCTAACATTTTATATGGAGTTCAGAGTCACACACACTAATGCAGTAAAGAATCTGAAAAATATAAAAGCTAAAAATCCTAAGGCATCAAGCTCATTTCCCACATTTGGAGGTGTGAAACACATTGCTTAGGGAACCCTCTTCTTATCAAAGCAAGTAAAGGGAAGTCCAGAATGGAAGATAAATAAGGGAACATGCAATTCTAATTCCAAACACCTGTAACTGTCCTACAGTCTGTCCCCCTGCTTGCCCTTCCNATTTCAACACACAAGATACTCTTCTGAGAAAGCCCATGATAGTTCCTACAGACAGCTGATTAGGACTGAAAGTGAAAGGAAAGAAAACTAAAGTTACACCGGAGTGGTTCTTGTGCGGGAAAACACCAGCTCCAGGGTTTCTTTCTGGCCAAGTCACCTCTTCAAGTGCTGTGTACAGGGATAGCTCAGGATGAGCAGGGTTCAGCCCCAGGAACTCCTCCTGCTCGGCTGCTGGAGCCCAGGCTGCGGGGTCTCTGTCGAGAGCTGCTTTTCCCAGTGCCACTGCCCAGGTTGCAGGGGCAGCTCGTGCTGGGGTTGGCTGAGGGACCCAGGGACAGGCACACACGTGTGCATGGAAAGGACATGGACACGACCAACTGCAGTGGCTGCCACACACCAGGGGCTGCCCTCAGCCACCCCACACTGACACTACCAGCACTCCCAGAGAATGGAATGGAAGAGAGACAGCCCAGTCTCGTTCCTCCTCCGCAGATCTTCCACATGGAAGCCCACTAGAGGAGACCTGCACACCCTCACTCTCCACAGCCACAAGCACCTTCACAGGTGCTTCCAGTAGGACTGAGAGCCCTCAGCCTGTCCAGTCTCATACCTGGCTCTGGGCTCTCTGACCAAAGGACACTTTGGTGTCTCCTACTCCCTGGCTGGTGCAGCTTGGTGCTTGCAGCCAGCCCATGCACACACCACACACTGGTCTCATTGGTGTTCTGGCTGTCATGGGTGCCTTGAATCCCAGCATGAGCCTCCTGCCTGTCTGATGTCCCTGTGCAGATCCATGCCCTACTTGCTGGCTGCTCCAGCTCAAACTTTGCTGACAAATCACACCATTATGATTCCTCCTGAATCAAATAGGTCTTTTTTTGATAAAGTGAATGGAACAGAGGCTGTCATGTTCCACATATCCTTACAAGCTTGCCTTCCTGCACTTTAAATATCACAAGTGCTGGAAGCCTGTGGAACAAGATGGGTCTTAGCAGGACAGAAGGAGACACCCGTAGAACTAGTGACTGAAGGAGGAGAGACACCAGGGCTGAACAGATCAATCCATCTTGTTTTAAGCCTGTGCAGGATCCATGCCTCTTCAATCTGGTCTTGTGCACTTCATGCCCTGTAGCAGCCTCCTTGTCGCGTGTCTCTGCCTCTGGTGTAGCTGAGGTGCTAATGCAAGTCCAGCCATGGCTTTGTTGCCAAAACACCACACACTGCTCTGTGCCACACAGTGCTCAAAGCTTGGGGAAGGTACCCTTAGACCCAACATGACCACCCAGTGACCCAGGTCTCAAAGTTCTCTCTAACTTTTCCCTACCTTCTGTTTGTAATAGTGGTTGGCCTAATGTAGACAGTTTTCTCTGAGTGGAAATCATAGTGTCTTACAGCAAAAATGCAAGCAGAAATTAAAAACCAATCAAAGAAACAAACAATCCATCTTCATTTCATGTTACTGTTGTTCTAAAAATTCATTTTATGAGAATGTAGATTATTATGAGAATTTTAGGTGACAACATAAAACATTTTGTGAAAATATAAAACAGAAATATTTTAAACAACTGACAAAGCAACAAGGGTTCAGGGTTGAGTCTGGGAAGTGTTTCAGTGATGACTTTGTAATGTTGTCCAGAATGCCTGTGAGTTAATTTCAAAACCAGCAGAGAGGAAGCACAACCTCCAGTAGCATGAAAAGTAAGTTCCTGCTGATAAGCAACCAAAGGTGGTTATTTAAAAATGCAGAAATACAGCTGATTCTACAATTTATTGTTAGTTTAATTTAGTTCAATAACTCCTTAGATGGTGTTTCTTGTGCTTGGCAGTTGGTCAGGAGCCCCAGAGCAGAACAAGTCAGATCAAAGCCACTTGAAAGACAGTGACCAGAGACAGGATGGGCTGAGTCCTGGGAACACACACTACAGAATTCCCTGCAGAAGACTTTATGGGATGCTGTTTTCTGCAAAGCAGAGTTCCAGTAGAAGGCACTGAGAGCGTAGTGTGGCATTTGGGAGAACCAATAACTTGGTGTAGGATATAATTTGTACCCATGTAAAGAAGAAAATAAAGGAGGATGGGGAAATGAGGAGAAATAATATCGGTGGCCCATGGACAGTAATGGAAAAAACTGATAGAGGAAAAACATTGAAAAGAAGTATTATCTAAAGCATTTACTTCAGCCTGAATTGGAAAAATGTTTAAAGCCATATTTAGCACAATAAGATTGCTGCTTGACATGTTTATGAAAGAAACCCCATGTCTAACCAGACTCAAGTGTTTAATTTCAAAACTGAAAGTATAAAGCACTATTTAAAATAAAATGGTATTGACCGCAAAATAAATGTCTGCAAATATCTATGTTTCTTTTGCCATGCTTCTGCTTTAAAATTCTGACTTTGAACCTGGTTTTACACCATGCCTCTATTTGAATCCTGTTTCTGAGTTCTACACTGTGACCTTCTTTCTGCTTTTGAGACAGCAATATTGATGGTTTTGTTCATTATCTATGACAGTACCACGTACATCTATTACTATACATCAATATATATGGGATTACATATGTCACAGAATCAGAGAATGGTTTGGGGTGCAAGGGACCCTAAAGAGCCCATCGAGGGATGGGGCATCCACAGCTTCAGAGGGCTGAACATGAGCCATCAGTGTGCCCAGATGGCCGAGAAGGCCAATGGCACCTGGCCTGGATCAGGAATAGCGTGGCCAGCTGGGCCAGGGCAGTGTTTGTCCCCTTGTACTCGGCACTTCTGAGTCTGCACCTGGAATCCTGTGTTCACTTTGGGTCCCTCACTGCGAGAAAAACGTTGAGGTGCTGGAGAGAGTCCAGAGAAGGGCAACGAGGCTGGTGAAGAGGCTGGAGCACAAGTCCTGTGAGGAGTGGCTGAGGGAGCTGGGGGTGTTTATCCTGGAGAAAAGGAGGCTCAGGGGAGATATGTTTTCTCTTGACAGCACCTGAAAGGAGCTTGTGGCAAGGTAGGGGTTGGTCTCTTCTCCAGGCAAGAGAGGGACAAGGGGAAACGGCCTTCAGATGTGCATGGAGAGGTTCAGGTTGGATATTAGGAAACATTTCTTCACAGCAAGAGTGGTTAAGCTTTGGAATGTACTGCCCAGGGAAGTGGTGGAGTCACCATCATTGAAAGTGTTCAAAACACAAGCAGAAATGACATTTGCAATATGGTTTAGTGGGCATGGTGGCATTCAGTTGAAGGTTGGAGCTTGGAGGCCTTTTCCAACATTAATGATACTGTGATCCTAAGGAGAAAAGTTAATTGAAAAAAGAAAAAGCTACATAAATGCCCTCTCTGCCACCTGGATATCTCCCAACAAAACTCTTAGGAAAACTAAGGTTGTGTATTAGATATGCTTCCCAGAAAAGCAAAAACGTAAACTGCAACAGGCAGAAACATTCTACAGAACATGTGTCACAAACCATTTTGATAACTTTTATTACTCTGATTCCATTTTCTTCTGGAGGAGAAGGACAAACAAGAACTGAACTTCTCTCTTTTATCAAGTCGCTCATGCTCCAATGAACTTTTGAACAAGAGGAAGAAGATGTCTGGTTTTAGGACCACAGAAAGCAAAATTCAATGTATAATGAGTTCTGATCTCTGGGGGTAATATTGGACGCTTTCAGTTCTGTTGACTGGGATGTTGCACAAGACTTCTGTGCAAGCTATAAATGGAGGCAGGTGAGATGCCCTTCACAAACAGCAGCCCTGCACTGGAGGAACTCCCCTCAGCTCTCCCCAGCCCTGCAGCTGACACCAAGGTGAGAGGCACACTTTGTAGAGGAGAACTGGGAGGGTTCCTTGGGCAGCTGCTGTGAAATGCAGGGGAAGGGAAGGAGGCTTCAGTGCTGGGTGAGAGGTGCAGCACAGACGTGAGGGTCTGCTGTGTGCATGTGCAGAGACTGAGCCCATCCTTCAGGGGATGAGGAGATGGCTGCTGCAGGAGAAACAAACCTCACCAAGGGAGAGGGTGGAGAGGGCCAGTGACACACAATTGTGAGGGGTGAATGTAAGAGTATTTTACAACTTAATTTTGGGCATATACCTAAACCAACACACACGTCATGACCTCACTCTTTTCCAGTGATTTTAATGTTTGTTCTTTGTTCAAAATGTTTTATTTGTCCTTTTCCTCTTTTTCCCTCCTGGGTGTCCATCATTTTGTTTCTAGGTCCAAAAGGCTTCTTACAAGCTCTGCTTGTTTTCTGTCTTCTTTTTGTGCAGGCTGTCATCCAGCTCCTATAGCAAGAAATCCAATCTCTAGAAGTCCTACTGAGATGGGAAAAATCATCCTTTATGAGCGTGCCAACTTCCAGGGTTTGTCCAAAGAATTCACCTCTGACATTGCCAATCTAAGAGATGCAGATTGGAATGATCTTGCCTCCTCGGCAAAAGTAATTGGCCAGCCTTGGGTGGTTTATGAGCATTCAAACTACGAAGGCAAATTTCTGGTACTTGAGGAGGGAGACCATAGCCTTTTTGCTTCAAGGATGAATAATAAGATCAGTTCTCTGCAGATGATCACTGACGACCTGAGCAATCCCCAGATCACTCTCTATGAGCATACCAACTATCAAGGGAAGAGCAGGGTGATAACAGAAGCAACCAACCTGGCTGCGGGACGTGACAATGACATCATGTCTTCTCACAAAGTCCAGAGAGGTGCCTGGCTGCTGTGTGAGCACAGTGATGGAAGTGGAATTCAATACGTTGCTCGAGATCATGAAAACCTTCCAAATTACAAGGCAATCAACTTCAATGACAAGCTCTCCTTCCTGCGTCCCCTTCGCCCTGGCCGTTCTTATTAGAATGCAAACCCTGCAGCGCTGAGAAAAGATGCAGCCCCGGCAAGAAATGTGAGACCTAGATCTCTGCCTCTGCTTGTGTCACTTTCTTTGTGATTTGTTTTAAAACGCCCTTGTGATACCATGGCTTCTGCTATTGTCTCTAATCCATTTTGTGTTGGTGCCATTAAAGAAGCTCTTGCAAGCAACAGTGGGTCTGTTTCCTGGACTGTTTAATGTAGATAAATATTGCCCTTTCATGATGAGATGTCTGTGTTTATCCAGAGAATGATTCATGCAGTCACTTTGAGGCCTTTTTCATGGATGTCTCCTGTAAGATTTTACCTCCTCCCAGTTTCACTGGTCAGTAACAGTGGGTTCAGGTTTGACTCAACCAGTGTTAAAATCTTGGTGAGCATGTTGATTATTGCTGTTATCCTGGCCAAACTCTCACCTGCAGCCTGTACCTAAATATCACATATTTGATTGTATCTCATGACATTGATCATACTGATGATATAGCCCTCTACTGCCCAAATTACATAATCAAACAGACTGTTTTCATAAATTTGAATTGGCTGAATGCTTGATCCCAATGGTAAAACTTGTCCAATTTTTTAAAACAGCTGCCTTACTTTCAATTCAGTTATTGATGCTTCCTTTAATTTCTTCTTAGTTTTCTTTGCCAGAGTATTCCTCCCCCTTACACTACTGTGTTTTCTTGGCAGTGCCTTATTTGACCTTTGGATTCAACTGAGCAATACTATGGCAAAACTTAAATGAGATTCGCCATCCTGGTAAATCAAATCTCAAAAACTGCAAAGCATATTGCTGACAAAAGCAGTAATGAGAGACGTTCCTTCAAAGTTCTGTAGAGGTCATCAGGAAAATAAATGTGACGTGGTGAAATCTGCGCAGCTGCAGCAGATTATTCCTGTAAGGAATTCCCCTCCTTGGAGCAAACTTGCCTTTGTCATTTGTGTGGTCCCAAAGCCCTATTCCTGTTCACACAGTCCCACGGATTAGCAGAGTGCAGTTCACCTGGGTAAACACCATCAGCCCCAGAGCTCAGCACGGACTCATTGTGGATCCCCCCTGGCCCTGGCCTGTTTATGATCTCTATGCCCCAGAGGCAAGTGCACTCAAACTAGACCTGGTGCTGTGAGACACACTCCCAGTGCAATCTGACCTGTGGAGATGTTGTGTTTTGACACTGGCCAAATACCAGGCACCCACGAAAGCCACTCACTCAACCTCCCCTGCTACAGCTGGACAGAGGAGAGAAAAATTTAACAAAGGGTTCATGAGTTGAGAGAAGGACCGGGAGGAAACACTCCAAGGGCAAAACAGGCTCAACTTAGAGGTACAGAGTGAGTTTATTACTAACAACATCAGAGCAGGATAATGAGAAGTAAAATAAGCCTTTAAAAACACCTTTTCTTCCTCCAACCCCTCCCTCCCTCCCACTGACAGTGCAGTGAGACAGGGGGTAGGGGTTTTGGTCAGTTCGTCACCCAAGGTTTTCTTCCCCTGTGCAGGGAGAGAAGCTGTTCCCCTGTGAGGCCGTGGGGTCCCTCCCATGGGAGACGGTTCTCCATGAACTTCTCCAGCATGGTTCCAATCTCATGAGCAGCAGCTCCCTGTGAACTGCTGCGGCATGGGTCTCTCTTTCCATGGGCTGCAGTCCTCCAAGCACAGGCTGCTTCAGCCTGGAAGCAGGACCCTCTCTCTCCACTAGACTCCACGGGTCTCCCACTAGATCACAGCCTCCTCTGTAAGAAGTCTCGGTGGTGTTTGGATGGTCGGGACGGATGGAGACGAGAGATCTCTGAAGTCAGGTCTTAGAGCATGAGGTTTATTACGAAGGGCGTGGGTACAGGGGGCCTGCTTAGAGCTGCCAGCCGCAGCTCGGAGCAGGCCAGAGAAGTAAAGGAGAGCAAGAGAGAGAGAGCTAAAGAGAAAGAGAGAAGTGTGCGTAGAAGTCCTTTACAATACAATAAATCATCTTCTGTGTTGAATATTCTAATTTCCATCAACCAACCTAGTACAAGACACAAATCCTATAGCATTTACATACAGCCTATAAGAATCATTGCATTACTATACTGTGTTACATTTTAAACTCTAAAACTACTCTTTGGACCCCTTCTGCCAAGCTAGCAGGGTCTGCTCTGACCCTTGGACCTGTTTTCAAGCAGAGGGTATTGTTCAATCAAGAGGGGATTATCTTCAGTGGCCATACCATTGTTTTCCAGTTGTTCAGTAACCAAGGCCTGGTATCTCAAAGTATGCTTTCATTTCTATCTGGTTCATAGTTTCCATATACTCAGCATCTTTTGCCAGGCAATCATATTTATAAGTCTTTCCTGTTTCATCTTCCCCAACACTCCTCCAGGCATCCACCTGCTCCAGCAAGGGCACCTCCCCCACAGGCTGCAGGTGGATCTCTGCATCCCCCATGGATCCCCATGGGCTGCAGGGGCACAGCTGCTTCACCATAGTCATCACCATGGCCTGCAGAGGAACCTCAGCTCCAGCACCTGGAGCACCTCCTGCCCCTCCTTCTCCACTGGCCTTGGTGTCTCCATGTTGTTTCCCTTACATGTTCTCACCTCCTTCTCTTCTCTGGCTGGAATTAAAACTGTGCCCCCTCCTTTGTTTCGGTTTCTTATTAAATACGTTATCACAGAGGTGTTACCATCATCTCTAACTGGCTCAGCTTTGGCCAGCAGCATGTCCATCTTCAGAGCCATCAGGGATTGGCTCTGCCAGACATGGTGGAAGCATCTAGCAGCTTCTCACAGAAGCCACCTCTGTGGCCCCCCTGCTACCAAAAACCAGGCCGTGCAAAACCAACACACGGGAATAGAGCAGCTTATGGATCTAGAGCAGTTCCTAGTGCAGTGACACCCAGGCCCAAGGAGAACGCAGCTTGAGGTGTCCTTAGCAGCAGCACAAGATGGAACGAGCTGTTGTTCTAGTGCACTACCAGACCTCACAAATCAGACAGAGTGATAAACGAGGCAGAAAAACCCAGTCAAACGTCTTTGAAAAGGCTGAGAACGAACTCTCTGTCGGTGTCAGTGAAGCCACAGCCTACAAGCCTACAAGCCTACAAGCTCTTCCCCACAGGGGTTTGGGGCAAATATATACCAGAGGAAAATCTCTAGCATGTTTAAGAGATGACCAATGACAGCAAGGCAGGTGTCTACTTGTCATTTTATGCTCCCCCTCTTCCTATGCTCACTCAGGAACCAAGGACAGGAGATACTAACAGAGTTAGCGACCACCAAGTGTACAGAGCAGGCCACAGGTGATGAACTGTTGCTGGGAATCTGGAAATCCTGTACTCAGCACATCTTCTCTGGGAAATGCCCATGACACGTCAGATGGACTCACAGCCTCACAAACACCTCCAACACCATCTTTCAGGAGGTGTGACTGACAGGAATACACTGGAAAATCACTGCTGCCTGGGGAGAGGTGCTGATTGTTGAATATGGGAAGTAAAACTGCTGCCTCAGGAGATCAAGATGACTGGGGAAAACAAAGGCAAGGGTACCGTGGCTAAATAAGCACGTAACCAATAGAATCATAGACTCGCAGAATGGTTTGGGTTGGAAGGTACCTTTAAGGATCCTCTAGCCCACGGGCAGGAATACGTTTTTCTGAATCATGTTGCTCAGTGCCCCATCCAACATTGTCTTGAATACTTCCAAGGAAAGGGCATCCACAGCTTCTCTGGGCAACATATTCCAGTGTGTCACCACCTCCCAGTAAAGAATTTCTTCCTAATATCTAATCTAAACCTGCCCTCTTTCAGTTTAAAGCCATTATACCTTGTGCTATCATTGCATATACTTTTTAAAAGTCTCTCTCCAGCTTTCTTGTAGTCCCTTTAGGAAGTGGAAGGTGCTATAAAATCTCCCCAAAGCTGCGTCTTCTGCAGGCAAAACAGGTCCAACTGTCTTGGCTTGTTTTCATGGTGGAGGTGCTCCAACTCTGACTGTGTTCATGGCCTCCTCTGCACCCTCTCTAACAGGTCCATGTTCTTCTTATGTTGGGGGTCCCAGAGCTGGATGCAGCACTCCACTCCAGGAGGGGTTCCACCAGAGCGGAATAGAGGGACAGAATCTCCTCCCTCGCCCTACTGGCCACGCTGCTTTTGATGAAGCCCAGGACACATTTGGCTTTCTGGACTGCGAGCGCTCACTGCCAGCTCACATTGAGCTTCTTGTCAGCCAATACCCCTGAGTCCTTCCCTGCACGGCTCTCTCAGTCCATTTCTTGCCCAGGCTGTGGTAGTGCTTGGGATTGCTCCAGCTCACAGGCTGGATGTTGCACTTGGCCTTGTTGAACTTCAGGAAGCTCACACAAGGCTCACCACTCCAGCCTGGCAAGACCCCTCTGGATGGCATCCGTTCCCTCCAGCATCTTGACAGCACCGCAGATCTTGGTGTTATCAGCAAACTGACCGAGGGTGCACCCAACCCCACTGTCCATGCTGCCAACAAAGATGTTAAACAGTCCAGTCCCAATACCAACTCCTGAAGAACACTGCTCATGACTGGTCTCTATTTGGACATTGACCACAACTCTTTGAGTGTGACCATCCAGCCAGATCTTTATCCATGGAGCAGTCCATACACCAAATTCATGTCTCTCCACTTTAGAGATAAGGACGTCATGCTGTGCAGCTTCAAATGCTTTGCACAAGCAAAGTAGATAATGTCAAACACTCTTCCCCTATCCACCAGTGCTGCAACCCTGTTGTAGACGTATTTTTTGTTGATATGGACATATCTATTTATAAACATAGCATTTTCATTTTACTCTGGAAATTGCTTACTATAAAAGGGATAACTTTAAGGAAAACAATCTACAACTAGTGCAAGGCATGTTCACCTTTATTTAACACTGAAAGTTCCTTATCTCAAAAATTTGCCCAGACCCTGTTTCATGTTGGTCTAATCAGCTGCAATACACTTTCCATTGCTTGCTGAAATAAATACATTTTATTTTCAGCAGGCAGTCAAGTGGTGTGGCAGGTCAGCCTTTCCAAACCCTTGAAATCCCATTTTTTTTCTGAGCAAAGTGGGAAAGCAGCTCTCCTTGCACAGCTTCACAGGGGAGTTGCAGGGTGCGGACACCACATGAGACCCCGATAGGACCCCCCTACCCTGGGCATCCACCGTGACAGCCGTGTGGCTGGAGGTGATTCTGCTCCTCTTGTGCTGCTCACTTTAATTTCTCCTGATGTTATCTGGACTGCCATCCAGATATTTTTGTACTCATCAGTACTACTTCATCCTGTCATGTCTGGATCCCTTGGAAAACTTGCTTAGCTCAAGCCTGGAGACAGCAGGGAGCTCAGCGGGGTCTGAACTTCGGGGTTTGGAACTAGATGATTTTTAAGGTCCCTTCCAACTCAAACCATTCTGTGATTCTATGAGCCAGGGTGGAGAAAAAGGTCCTTCAGGGTTGCTTGAGTTCTGCTGCCATCCTCTGGAGAAGGACAGGGTGCAGCTCTAGTGAGCTGACCCTAAACGGGCTTCCTCTGTATGGTTGGGTGGGTTTGCTGCTAGTAACAACACTTGGCCTTAATTTGGGCCATGGCACAGGAACAGGACATTCTGCTATGGTGGCCCTGACTGGAAAGATGTGGGCAACAAAGCTGGGACCAGTGTGCCCTGAGGAACTAGTTGCCATCATGCGCAACAGCCTTGTGCCTTTGGCCCTGGGGCAGCAGTGCCAGCAGCAAGAGGGTTTTAGAGAAAGGGGAAAGACTTAAAACAAAAAACTGCTTTTACTCATAGTCCTTGCAAGAGAAGTTAAAATGCAAACCAAACACTTCAAGAATATAGTTATATGCATGGCTGATGTAATTAATCCTTAGCTGGACTATTACTTGCTGACTACAGTGGCCATTATCAGACGATTGTGGTCACTATAGCCTGAATATCTGCTTCCTAGAAAAGTAAATGATAGCAAGCACTAATGTCATGGTTTTGGTGGTTTTTTTTTTTTTTTTTTTACTGCACTCCTGGATAGTCTAAAAAGAATGGGAAGGAGAGGGGATGGTAGGGTCATTATCAGCTGGATTTTTTTTAAATCCATCCTTGCAGTATTTGAAGAAAACTGCTATACTTGCCTGGAATTTCATCACAACTCTCTATTGCACTGTCATTACAATTAATAAGATGTTAAGGACTGACACTAAGCAAAGATGACATGGTCTGAACTTCAATCTACCATTGGATAAGGCTCTCACCTGACAGTGAATGAATATGACAGGAATATAAAGGATTGGTAATGGAAATAGCTCCCAGCCAAGCTGGAAAGGGAAGCACATTAAGATACCCTCTGTGTAAGAAGCCAGAGCTGTAAGCACAAGTAAGTGTTTATTTGCTATTTATCAGTTGTTCATGGATATCTGTGTCATCGAATCGGTGGTGCATTGTTCAGAAATTCTGCTTCAAGTGGGACTGTCCTCAACACCACATCAGGTCACTGTGACTTTGTCTGGCCAAGTGCTGAAAATATTGATGAAGAAGTCAGTATCTCACACCTGGTCCGGTGCTGCACCGACTCCTGTGAAAAAGTTCCTCTCAACGCCGTGTCCAAACCTCCCAAACCACAGCTTGTGTCAGGACAGTTACGAAGATGGATGTAGACTTGTGCAAACACCAAAAGGGTGAGATTGTTGAGTGACACGTATTTACTGAGATTATGGTGAGCACAGCTGGTAGAAGCCTGTGTGTAAACACTGACTTTGTGTGTGGGATTGTCCATATCACAGCAATTAATTACTTTAGTTAAGGACTTCCCAACACTACTAATGGCTAAGTAGATGTAGATTTTTGACTCCTCCTAAGATAGGTACCAAGTGTAGAAAAGATATCTCCTTCAGCAGCTCAGAGAGACAGGAATCCTCTGAGTTTTTTCACGTTCCTTACAGATGTAACTGTGCTCTAAACACAAAGGGATGAGATCAGGAAAGTCAAGGCACAGCTGGAACTTGATTTAGAAAGAATAATAAGAAGAGCTTTTATAAGTACATTGAAAAGAAAAGGAAGATTAAACAAAATGTCATATCCCATTTTCCCAATAAATAAGACAGAAGAAATGGTGACAACTGATATGGAGAAGGCGGCGGTAGTCAACAATTTTTTCTGCCTCAGTTCCCTCTTCCCACATCTCCGAAGCCTCTGAAAGTCAAGACAGGTACTGGGGGAATGAAGTCTCCCCCATCATCAGAAAAGATCAGGGTAAAGACCAGCTGAGGAACCTGAGAGTGGCATGGCTGGGAAGGAATTGGGAATACTGGTGGATGAAAAGCTGGTCGTGAGTTGACAATGAGCACTTGCAGCCCAGAAACCCAACTGTATCCTGGGCTGCAACCAAAGCAATGTGGCCAGCAGGTCATGGAGATGATCATGCCCCTCTACTTGGCTCTCGAGGGACTACACGTGGAGTGCTGTGTCCAGCTCTGGAGTCCAGCACAGGAAAAATACGGACCTATTGCAATGAGTCCAGAGGAGGGCCACAAAAATGGTCAGAGGTCTGGAACACTTCTGTGATGAAGAAAATCTGAGGGACCTCTGGTTGTTCTGTCTGGAGAAGGGAAGGCTCTGGAGAGATCCTACTGAGACCTTTCAATATATAAAAAGAGTTTATAAGAAAGATAGACATTTTACCATGATCTGTAGTGCCAGGACAAGGGGCACTGGTTTTATACAGAAAGAGAATGCATTTAGATGGGATATAAAGAAGATATAAGATATCTTTTGAAGTGGGGGTAGTGAAGCATGGGACCACGTTGCCCAGAGAAGCTGTGGATGCCCCATTCCTGGAAGTGTTCAAGCCCATGTTGGACAGGGCTTTGAACAATCTGCTCTAGTGGAAGGTGTCCCTGCCTATGGCAGGGGGTTGGAAGTAGATGATCTTTAAACCTCCCTTCCAACCCAAACCATCCTCTGATTCTATGATTCACTGTTCAGAACTCACCTGGATAAGGCCATAAGGAACTTCACCTAACTAGAGTCAGCCCTGCTGTCAGCAGATTGGGTTAGATGCCTTCAGTGGTTACTCTATGTTTTTCTGTAAATCTGTTCTCCGCTGTGAAAGGAATTTTTTCAGGATTTTTTCATTGCTTTTTGCATGGCAAAATAAAATAAGGTCCTGCAAAAACTTCAGGAAAAAGAGAACTGAGATAATGTCTGCTGATCTGTAGGATTTGTAGGATTTTAACACACACGATGCTCTTCCAAGAAAGCCCATGGTAGTTCCTGCAAGCAGCTGATCAGCAGCAAGGAACTAAAGGGTAAAAATACATCATAGAAGAAGGACAAAAAGGAAGAGGAAAGAACAGTAAAATTACACAAGCTCTTTTTTTCTGTGGGAAAACACCAGTTTCAGAGTTCTGTTCTGGCCAAGTCACTTTTCGAGTGCTGTGTGCAGGGATAGCTCAGGATGAGCAGGGTTCAGCCCCAGGAACTCCTCCTGCTCGGCTGCTGGAGCCCAGGCTGCGGGGTCTCTGTCGAGAGCTGCTTTTCCCAGTGCCACTGGCCAGGTTGCAGGGGCAGCCCATACTGGGGTTGGCTGAGGGACCCAGGGACAGGCACACACGTGTGCATGGAAAGGACATGGACACGACCAACTGCAGTGGCTGCCACACACCAGAGGCTGCCCTCAGCCACCCCACACTGACACTACCAGGACTCACATAAAACAAGTACAGGCAGCCAAGTCCTCCATCTGAATGCAACGTAATTGCAGCACTGCAGAGTTGCGACATCAAAGACAATGTACGTGTATTTTGCAGTGGTGGCTGAGATACTTACCAGTTCTATTGCCACCCTCAGCTTGGCTTTAAGTTTTACCAGGGAGAAAAAGCTTGTGCTTACAGTTCTAAGTAACATACTCTTTCAAAGCTATTCCTGGACTGAAGTGAATCTCAAAAAAATTCAGCATAACAGAAGAGACCGTTTCTGGGAAGAG
Organism: Cnemophilus loriae; assembly: GCA_013397755.1. Lineage (NCBI taxonomy): Eukaryota > Metazoa > Chordata > Aves > Passeriformes > Corvidae > Cnemophilus > Cnemophilus loriae. The sequence continues at coordinate 18,646 of VZTF01001315.1, forward strand.
ATGTAAATGCTGGCCTAATGTTGTCAGTACATCAAACATCACAGACACAGTTGACCACAGGGAAATATTTCTCCTTTTGTCTTATTATCTGAACTTTCAGACTTCTGTTTTTTCTTCCTCAGTGTAGTGGAAAGTGCTTTTAGCCCATTTACCTGCCTGGATGTTAGCACGCTGTTCAGACTATTGACCTTCCACTGCAACAGGGTTGTCAGAATTCACGTTTTTCCACATGTTTTCTCCTCTAAAGAAATACTCCATGAGACTAGCAGTCTTGGTCTGCTCCCACTTTTGACTAGCGCCTAATGTTGTGGGATGATGAAAAATCTCTGTTACCAGTGACTTCACTCTTTTCAGGGTGGCCTTGTGCCCTTTTTACTTTCCTGGCATGTGTAACTAATTGACAAGCAGAGCTATATTTTCCATCTTGCATTCCACCTGCCATGCAGGCATTTCCATTGCTCCACAGTCCTCAATTTTTGTGCACAAAATGGGTACTATTAAGTCAAATACGAACTCCTGAAAAGAAAAATCTGTAGGAAGGTTGTTGTCTGGGAAAACAATTGTGCTTCTGGGAATAGTCATGGAGCTTCCAAAATAAGATTTGTGGTTTCTCAAAGCCATAGTAGTGATTTGAGAAAATATGGATATTTTTTCTCTATCTTGGGTAAAAGCTGGGTAAAGCCTTTGTTTGGAGCATCTCGGAAAAAAAGTTTAATTCTTAGACACAACAACATGCATTACTTAATTCCAATTAAGTTGTTCTTCTGATTTTAGTGTCCAGTAGCAGTGCTGAGAAACACATATTGAGATTCCTATCTCAGTGACCTAACTTACTCAGCATTAATACTGTTCCAAATTTCAGGCAGCAAAAGGCTCCTCTTCTCATCAAAGCGCAGAACGAATAAAATCAGTTTTTAAGAACATGCAAATATTGAAGAGTTTCATCGGATATTTCCAGCTGGAGTTTAATACATTGATGAATTTTCATATCTGCAGCCCATTTGAACTGACTGCTCTGCTACTCTGAAGATGTGACCTCGGTGAAGTAAAAGCAGTGAATGAGAGAGATATGATGATCAATGAGGTCATGGAGGTGGCGGGGGGGGAAGCAAACGCAAAAGAAAAAATATAAACTAATCTTTGCTATGTGTCTGCCAGGAGTACAAGACATTTATCATGCACAGACTCAGCTGCAAGCGGGTCCTCCATCCATTTATGTGGAAACCAAGATGGAAGTGAGGATATACTGGAGGCTGAACTCAATTTCACTGCTCAGCTACCTACTGTCAGCTCAGCTCAAGCCATCAGCAGTGCAATAACCAACAGGCTCTGCCTGCTGAGGGCTTACCTCATACCACAGAAGACAGTGGATTTCATGCTTTTTTTTTTTCAGTACCAGCTCAAATGCAGTTGCTTAGCACAGAAAGACTGCTGGCTAATGAGCACAGCAGCTCAAAGGAAGGCATTGCATTCACATGGTGCTTACTGCAAAGAAGGTCTTCAGTGCCTCTATTCCTTCAACTCTATCACCTTGTGCCTTTGTACAAAAAAAAACAGCAAAGAAGGCTACTCCATCTTTATGCTGTGCTAACAGGCTGTTTCCAATCCTGTCTGGATGCACTGATCTTGTTTTTCCTCCTTCCTGTCCTGTTGCCCTTTGCCCCGCTACTTCCAGTCCCAAACACCAGAGGTTTATTATAGCTCCATTAAACCAACAGTAATGGTCAGTAGCTGTAAATCACATCTCAGGGGATTCTGGTTGGAAATTAGGAAAATTTTTCACCAACAGGCAGCACAGCACTGGCACTGACATCCAGAGTGGTGAAGGAGTCTCCAGCCTTGGAGACTCCCAGGATTCTGTTAGAAAAGTCCATCATGATGGGATGCAGCGTTAGTGATACTCTGGCTCTGAGCAGGAGGCTGCGCGTTCCAGGCTGGTTTCTTATGTTTCTGTGATTCAGTGAAGACCATTTGTAGCACTAGAGAACGTTATGGTATCGCATCCACTTGATGCAGTTTCATTACATTTCCCATTCATCAGCCTGAAAGAACAGCTGAGTACTTAGCTTGGTTTGTTGCTCAGGCTGTCACAGGGTCTTCAGCCTATGTTCCCTAATCAGGGAAAATTAGGTTTTGCTAATAAAAGAAAGTTGCTAAAACTGAATATGGAGGAAGCTCTTCTCAGTGTTTGAATATAAAGGAAAAGGCATAAATATGCAGATCAGCTAGCATGTGCTCTAACAAGCAGCTTATTTCTGAATAAAAGCCTTTGCACCAAATATATCCATGAAAATACAGATTGGAAATCATTAGAGCAGCAGAGGTATCAGGCTTTAGATCACCCATCCAAGGCCTAGATCTGTTGTACTGGTCAACCAACACATAAATATGAGCGTGGTCTCTTGATAACTCTAGGTGTGCCCACAGTTCCCCCGCCCAGGACAGGGCTCGGGACTCTGACAGCTGAAGGGCATTTGTCAGCGCTATAATGCAAGGTGCCACACAAGGTTAGAACAGAACAGAACAGAACTGAATAGAATAGAATAGAATATCCTGAGTTGGAAGGGATCCCACAAGGATCAAGTGCAACTCCTGGGATTTCCAGAGAGCTCAGCCAAGCATGAGTCCTCTGTTACTGCCACATCTTCACTGAGACTCACAGAAGTCTCTCTTTTTGTCCTTTGTGACCTACTGTCCTCTTCGTTCTCCTGTTCCTCCAAGCAGCTCATGATTCTGTTGTGTCATCCGACGTCTCCTTTCAGACAAGGGCTTTGGTCACCCATGAAGCGCAATGAAGAAATTAAAAATATGACATATCTATAGACAGGGATCCCTGCAGGCTGATAAGTCTCTCCCCTATCTCTAGCAGGTCCTCATGTAGAAAACCTATTAAAAATCTTTCTCTCTTGCATCCACTTGTCTTGAAACTATTTCCTGTAATTCTGTGCTTGTGGACACCTGGACAAGTAATATTTTACTGCATCTCATCCTGTATTCTGCAGTGGTGCTGCAATGCTGGGCTTTGTACCAAGAATAGTTTGCTGAATTCTCACTGAGTTGTTTCAGCTTTTGCTCTTACGTTATGTAAGAATACAGAGATGTTGTGAACACAAGAAACAAAATAATAGAAGTAGATAATATGTACATCATTGTGTGAGACAATAAGGGGAAATGATGCTAAAGAATGCTGAAGGCAACAGCTGGATGGCTCTTCAACTGAGCACCTGCTCCCCTGCCATCCAGTCCAGCAAGCTGCTGTATATATGTTTTCTAAAACATAGATTCTTTCCACAATTAGGAGCAGATTGCTCTTTTCTTTCACCTCCAACTGACTTTCTCGAAACACAGCTTGAAACAACCTCAAGAGTTCAGTGCTAGAATGGATCCTGCAGCCCATCTGAGGTCTCTGACCGCACATACTGACTGTCTACCACAGCTCTTCTGTCTAAACAAGCTCCAGTTCATCTGGAGTTTGTATACTCAATCTGGAATGCTGGTTTCCAGAGTTTATTTTCTGCAATAAGCTTCTTCGGAAAAATATGTTGGTCTAATAGTTATTTACCTCACTATTCTGAAAATGAGCTTTGGGCTTCTAAGTGACACAGATGAAAAATGTTAATCTAGATGACCAAACATGAGATGGGAGGAGGAGGATGAAATGAGTGGTAGCTGAGTACACTGGGGATGAAGTGTGTGAGGCATCAGCTTGGGATGGTGTCTCCTGTGGAAAACTTCATAAGACAATGAGTTTCTCTGGCTTTTCTCCCAAGGGCTGCAGTTGCATCAGAACAAATTAAGCAAAAACAAATGATGTCCCCAGGTGGAGTGTCTCAGTCACTGCCACCCCAAGGAAGAGCTCAGGTGAGACAATGCCTCATTTACCATTGCACAGGGAACAATAAGTACATGATTTTCGGAAGCCAACACCAGTGATTCTCAGCAAGGCCCCAGAGTGCTGTCATCCCTGCCCCAAGAGGGGCTGAGCACTGCTCAGCTCCTTCAAAGACCATGAGAGTTGCAGCTACTCTGTTTCTTTCCAGATGAGCCCTTCTGGCTGCAGGTAGTTAAAACCCAAACTTTTAATTGGATCCATAGAGACATCCACAAAGTTGTCCAAATGAATCTGAAAATAACTTCAGATACAAGAAGAAAACTTAGATCTGTCTTCAGAATATCACTCTTTCTTACTACCCTCACCTTTTTTCTTAACTACTGGAGTTCTAGTTAATCTTTTCCAGGGCCTGTAGCCTAATTTTCAATTTGTCTGTCTTTTTCATTTTCACTTGCTGTTCTCAGGTTAAATATTTTCATCCTTTCATTCATGAATTCCAGTTTTAGATTTGTCCTTTCTCTCTCTAGATCTAAATGAGTTTTCTCCTAGTAACTCAATTTTTTCCAAATGGGAATAGCTTGCATGTTTATGGTACTATTAACTGATCCGTACAAAGAATTTTTTTAGCAGAGACACGGGACAATGCCTTTGGCTGGGTTAGATTATGAGTAAGTACAACGAGGTGAAAGAAATGCCCCACCTTTAACAAATCATGAGGAGTAGTTAGCTGCCAGGATGCCTGCCCTTTTTTTGCAAAATTCTATTTTGGTTGGTTTATGGTTCAGCATCTTTCCCAGACTGAGTTCCCAGACACGGTTTATCAAGCCAAACAACAGAAACTCAAGGAGAGCAGTGTGATGATTTTTCTCACCAAGACGAATTGATGCCAGCCATCCTGCTGTTACCACCCCAGCCAGTTTCAGCTCCCAGTTTCCAGAAAGCTCTGAACATTGTGGGAATAAGGATACACTGCTCCTCCTAAAGGCTATACCCAATTGTTTCAGCGTCTTGCCTCTGTGGGAGACAACAGTTCTTGACTCCTGTTTACTACAGAATGGGGATCCCACACCTGTTGAAAAGTCTCTGTCAAGATGCTGTAATTTTCAGCCCTCAGACCTGCTATGTTATGATCATAATCAGCGTTACTGGAGTCACAAATGCACTTTCTCAAAAGATACTAGCATTTATTTTTACATTGCCACTCTTAACATTTTCATTAGAGCAAATCTTACATTTCATCAACCACCAAAACCAATTCAAGCAATCTACCTTAAAACTACCTTAAATTCTCTAATCAGATAAGGTACCATGACGTTTCTGGATAACACAGTAGATTCTTCTACTGAACATACCAGCAGCAGAACATCAGTGCAGCTGCGAAAGCCAAAATCTTTGCTTTCTACAGCGGTAAGATACCCCCAGAGGATCAATATCAGGGTGCTTTTGCTTGCAAAGAAGATCTGCAATCTTTCTTATCCTCTTTATTCTCTTTTACCACTGGCTAGTTACTTCATGTTGCTTGAACACTGCTTTCAGCCTGCTGAAGAGCTTTGTGTTGTCTCTCTGTCATGCCAGAGCCGCAAGGCTGTCTGTGGTCAGAGTGCTGTTTCCCTGGCCATCGCTGGGACTGGCTGTCCCTCTCCTCCAGGTTTCCCGGTACCTCTCTCAGTAATTTCCATTTTTCCCAGATTGATCCAGATTACGCTGAGCTTCCTAGCTTCTCTTGCCTTCTTCGGAGCAGGCTGGCGATTCAGGGGTGTGGGTAGGCAAGCCCAGCACTGGCCCTTTTTCTGAAGACCAAGAGGAACATCCTCTGAAGTATGTTGCAATTGCTGATAGAAGCTGATATGATGTGATTCATTAACTGTAGCTGGATTCCAAGAAACTCTTTATACAAATTCGGGCTAAGGCAGGCCAGTCCCAAAGCCTTACAGGCACGTACTGAAAAAAAAATCACACAGTTAAGAGTGCGGGGGTGGAGAGCAGGGCTGAACTCTGCAGCGAGGCAGAATGTACAGCTCTATAACATGCTGCAGACTCAAGACATGCAAACACTAATGCCAACGCGCAGCTTTTAATAATCTATTATGAATTTGGCTGTAAGCTGATGCAATGGAAATGCTGGGAACCCGAAAGGTGTGGGCTAGAGAAGGAAGTACGGAGTCGCTTTGACATGCATATTCTCATCCTCTGCTGCTTGTTGTTTGTCTGGTTGCTGTGTGTTCTGGCACTGGGCTGCACAGCTCTCTCCAGCGAGCACTCCCCTCTTCGGGGAGCCATGTGTTAGAGGTAACGTGTGGGAGTGTGTTGAAACATTGTGGGGAGGTGTAAGTTGCATGTTAATAAATGACGGCTTATCTGCACACACACAAACTGAAACAGTAATTTGCCTCACTTATTTCAGTGTAAGGATGGGCACTATGGTAAAAAAAAAAAAAAATTAGTGCATATAACTGCTGACTGTGTGGTATTGGTTACTGGATACGTACGTGCTGACTCACCTCAGTTCACCTCCAGTCCAGCAGGAGGAAAGGACCATCTGAAGATGAGAAAGTTGGAACAGACTTGTCAAAGTAGTTCCTGGTAATTATTTTTGCATTGTTACTGAGGCAGCAGATTTTCTCCTGCAGTTTGGGTCAGAGAAGAGGAGAAAGTAAGAAATGGCACCAGAGCCCCTGAATTTTATTTTGTAACACAAAGATAAACTCTACATGAGTTAATCAGCTGGTGTCCTGAAATTCTCACAGAGTTTACTAGAGGAAGCAGTCTTACTCTGAAAAGCATTTGACTAAAATAGACTTCACTGTAAAGATTTGCTTCCATTTATAATCTGCCCAATTTGCTAGGTGTAATTAGAAAATAACCAGCACCTCGATTTTGCTCCTGTTACAGCTGCAGAGACAACGTGTCACCGAGAGAAGCTTCAGGGTTGCTGTTTTGTTCAGTATTATACACCAGTACCTAGAATTCAAGACAGACTCAGAATTCAGTTTTACTAATGCTCTAAAGACATTCTGTGCCCCGAATTGTTTGCAGAACCTTAAACAATAAGAAGTGTAAGGAAAAAAGTTGAAATGAAAAAAAAAATTTAGAAAGTTAATGAAGTGAGTCAAGAAACTAAAGAGGATAGACTCCACTGTCATAGCTTTAATTCCAAGAAGTTAAATGACAGGTTTAAAATAGAGTAGAAATACTTAAATACAACTTTGGCAGTGTTCCAGATGTGGCTACATGTGTGACAGATAAAGGGGAATAATCACTTTCCTTCACCTGCTGGACACATTCTTACTATTGCAGCCCAGTAAGTCTTGGTCTTTGTTGCCTCTTCTCGGCTCCTGTTTCTTGCTGTCCAGTGGAAGCCCAGGTTCTTTCCCCAACACAATTAGTTCCAGGCTGGACTGATGCATGAGGCAGTTTAGTTCCAAAATGACTATGCCACATAGATAAAATATTATAGAAGAACATTTCGAAAGGATTGCTTATCTAAACCAAGTCCTGTGAAAAATCCTGAGGTACCATATTTACATGTTTCTGCCATGCAGATCCATTTTAGCAGTCAAAAATCTTGACTTTGCCTCTTTTCTACTCACATAAGGCTATAGACCTCTTTAATTATTTCAGTGTAAGTGGCCAAGAATGAATGCAACAATGGCAATAAAAATAAATTTGGCTCAAATAATCTCAGTCCTATCAACTGCTGAATGGTGATTTCATCTGAGTCAGTAAGAAATAATGGGTCACCTGAACTGGTGAAAACTCCACACACAGATGCATTTAAAGTTTTTATATCTGTTTTGCTTTGCCTCTAACTGTCAGTTTGGTTTAAACTTACTTAAAGACCCACAGATTTATTTTTATTTAAGAAGAGCAGCAATGCATTTTGTTACTTAAAAAGTTGCCGTACCAGGTACAAAGCAGCCACATCAGTAATCAGCTACTTTCAATTGGTTCCGTGAAAAAAACATGAGAGGAGGGTGCCGCAACCCTGCTATCCTCTGAAGATGCAATTACATCCTATTGCTCGATTTACAGAAAACCTGCAACTCCCCCTTTCTCGGGAGGAATGGAACTGCCTGTCCTTGGTGCAGGGAGGGCAGAGGCAGCAGGGAACACGACAGACTTCTGTGTCATATGGCATATAAGGAGCTGGGTCCTGCAGAAGAGAGGATGGCTATGAGATGCTGAAAGAAAACGTTTGCTCTAGGGACATCCACAGCCAGACGGAGCCCAGATTGGGCAAGAAACAGAATCTCAGCCCAGACCGAACAGCACACATCATCAAGACGAAGAAGTCTCTATTTTCTTCTTACCTTTTAACCCAGAGAAGGTATGTTGTCACTGAAGCAAACAGCTCCAAATGAAAGGAGGGGAAACTCCTGTTTCTTCCCCACTTCTTAGCCCTGTTGTGCTTAGTAGAATCCTCTTAAAGTCTCAGTACGTGGAGTGAGGGGAGCCCCAGCTGGTCCCCAGTGACTGAGTCCACAGTCATGTACCAACCCATTTACTCCTGTTCTCAGTGAAGACCTTCTACTTGCATAGTGTCAAGAAAGATTTACAGCCAGACTGCTTAGAACTGCTGTTGGGGAGGTCTTGCAGCAGCAAAACGTGGATGTAGGAGTTAACCATGGATTTATAACCGCTGGGAACTGTGTCTAGCAGTAGTATTTTTCACCTGCTTTTGCAGGATCTCTGCTCTCTCTATGTTCTCTAAAGAACTCCTTGGTCTTCACTGACTGTCCATTTTTTTTGGTCTTGGAGCTTATGGTAGTTTCTTCCCAGCTTGTTAATTTTGCTGACTTATGCTCTGAGGCTGAGAGATTAAATTCCTAGCTTTGCACCTGAGGTAATATAATTGTGGATATTTTCATATTCACCTGAGTCCCCAGATGTTTTGAATCCTGCTGAGATACTGAATCACAAGGAAACCTCAAGGCAAAAATAGAGGCAAAGGTCTGTAGGCTTAAGCAGAGTCACCTCCTCAATTAATTGTATTGACTATTTTTTCTGGAGTGTTTTTGAAACATCTTTTTCCAGGAAAATTCCCATCTCCACTAATAGCTCTTCCACCAATTTCATATTCCTTCTCTTAGTCTTTGATGACTATTCCATGTAATTTTCCAGTTTGTTTCACACTTAAATATTGCTAGAATTTTTATATAAGCAGAAGTCTTCAAGGAATCTCTGATTTTATTCCTGTTTTACGGCAAAGCGTAGAAAGAGTTAGAATTATTCTTTGTAGTTAATACTGTATTCATTAATGAACATGTGAGCAATGAACACTGTTCAACCATGACCACTATATGTAATTTATTTTTGTATGTCTCTCTACATCCTTATCTTTCCTAGATTTTTCAGCTTAAATAGCTTTGTATCACTCCACATTCCTAGGAAATTTCTGATCTTCCTGTGAAAAGCAAGATCTCAGTCTCCAAGTCCAAGATATTAGCATTATGTTTTCCTTAAAGAACTGTTATAGAGTATGTATGTTGCTATGGACATCTTTGGTTTTGAGAATGGAAGTTTGTTTACTTTAACTCTGATGCCATAGGGCTGAGCCAGGCATAAAGAGGTAAGCAGCCAAAATGTTAGCCCTGACTCTGGAATCCTCATGTCTAATCACAGAAATCCTGTTTCTGTGTGAGCCTTATGGCAGATCCACTGTGGAGAAGGGAAAAGCCAGTCAGAGAACACCTCAAATTCTCACTAATTGGAGTCAGGCTGTAGCACAGAAGCTCCAGCTCACTGTCTGGTTGTCCTTGTACATCTCTGACACAGATGTGGAGGGCTGCAGTACTGGTGTGAATAGAGAACGAACAGGTCTGCCTGGGAGAGGAAGCACAAGAAGCAGCAGCAGCAGAATGTCTGCAGGACCTAGGTGTTGGTGGTCATCAATATCCGAACTCTTCTGTCTGAATGGTCATAAATATCCAACCACCTTCTTAGGACACTCAGATCAAGAGGGACAGTTCAGTGAAGACTCTTAAAAGCAGGACAGAACAGAGACACTAATCAGTGTCAACTTCTAAAGGGATGTTCAAAACCCGCACATGGTCACAAACCTAAGAACAACTCAGAAGAATTGATGAAGACCCAACAGTTAATAGCCTTTGTCACCAATGTCATGGCAAAGAATCCTAGGGAGATTGTTTGGGCACAAGAACCTTGGTGGTTGTGAAAAATGGGTCTGAAAGTGTGCTGAATGTGGCTGAGTGAAATCAGGTTTGGAGTTTGTTTTGTTTTTTCAATGAAATCTCCTTCCTCCCTACCCGATAAGCTTTACTACACTGGTTGTACAGTACTGCAACGTTATTTCCTATATGGAATTGATTGCCAGGCATCAGGTTGAATTCAGCTGTTTCTCTTCTGTTTCTCTCCTGTAGATGCCATGTGAAGGCTGCATGGAGAGGGACAATGTGAGCACTGGTGCAACCATGGAGTTCGTCCTGCTCGGCTTCTCTGAGCTGCTCTGTCTGCGGATCCTGCTCTTCCTTATCTTTCTCATTGTTCATTTGGTCACATTGGCAGGGAATATAATGATCTTCATGGCAGTGGTTACGGAGCCCTCATGTCCTCCCATGCTTTTCTTCCTCTGCCAACTCTCCGCCATCGAGCTCTGCTACACTTTAGTCATTGTCCCCAAGGCACTCCTCAGCCTGGCAGTGGTGGACGGCAGCACCATCTCCTTCCTGGGCTGTGCTGCACAGATGCACCTCTTTGTGGCCCTCGGTGGGGCTGAGTGCTTCCTGCTGGCAGCGATGTCCTACGACCGCTACGTGGCCATCTCCAGCCCCTGCGCTACGCGGCCGTGATGAGCGAGGGGCTGTGCCTCAGGCTGGCTCTCATGTGCGGCCTGGGAGCCTTCGCTGTTGCCCTGGGCTTGACGGCGGCTGTGTTCCGCCTGCCTTTCTGCCAGTCACGACGTATCAACCACTTCTTCTGTGATGTCCCTGCCGTGCTGCACCTGGCCTGTACACAGAGCTACACCCCCGAGCTGCCCCTGCTGGCTGCCTGCGTGCTCCTCCTGCTGCTCCCCTTCCTCCTAATCCTGGCCTCCTACGCTTGCATTGCTGTGGCTTTGTTACACATCACCTCCTCTGTGGGAAGGGGCAAGGCCTTTTCCACCTGCATTTCACACCTGGCCATCACCTTACTGCACTACGGATGTGCCACCTTCATTTACATTCGTCCTAAGTCCAGTTACTCACCAGCTCGAGACAAGGTGGTGTCTCTGGTCTACACCAATATTACTCCATTAATGTATCCCCTCATTTATAGCCTGAGGAACAAGGAAATCAGAGGCATCCTCAGGAAAATGCTGAGGAGGAAGAAAATAGCTCCGGTGAACTGGGATACTATCAGAGTTGTGATGTGTGTGTGTGGTAAATTTTAGTAGAACAAACATGTACTTGTTGGAAAATAGCCCCATAACCAGATCACCATAGACTTCACTAAGGCAAATATCCAGGCAGAATTCTACATGAATCACTACATTTATGAGAAAAAGATATCCCCGCTCAAAAAAAATCCCCAGCATAACACTTGATCGAAAGGAAAATACTTAGTGACTTTTGAGGATGAAGAGCTTTGATCAGTGGTCTCGCTTCTCTGATCACATACAGATTCATGCTTACATTCATAGTCATCCCAGCACAATCAGAAGATCAACACAAAAATTGTAAAGCAAATAAACCAATATTAAAGTATTGTTTTCAATATTTTTCTGTCAAGATGACAGTAGAAATTGGGTAGTCAATACAAATTTTAGGCTAGTAAGTTTAGCAACACAACAAATCTATAGGGGCTTAAAGGAAGGTTAGAAAAAGAAAGTCCATGGCTAGAAAGAAAGGTAAAATAGCTGTGGTTTTCTCCAAATTTAGCAGAAGGCTGTACTCTGGCATCCCATGAGAAATGGAAAGATTGTTAGTGTAAACTCATCTAACCTTGAATTATTCTAGATATTGAAAGTTAAAATGCCATCGGTCTGACAAGAGCATGACTTTCCTACGCCTGTTTTGCAGGAAGCAAGCTTTCCTCTTACCGAGAGATGCTTTAGGTTTGGATTGTTCCTATGGCAACACAAAGGCTAAGATACTTGTCTTATCATGTGACTTTTACCAGGAAAGACTGCATTATATAAATAAGAATGCCTGGGGAGTGTTGAGATCTATAAGAGTAATAATACTGCTGCCACAGTTATTGCAATTTCTCCAGCAAAACTAGTGAGAGTTACAGCGCAGGCTGGATTGTAGCAGACGTAAGAGTTTGAAAGGTGCAAAGCAGTGTTATTTTATGAGTTTCCTATGTGTAGGAGGAACAGGGTGATTCAGACAAATTAGGGAAGATCAATTTTGGCCAGGAAGACGAGGGGAAAGAACCAACTTCATTATTTTATTTAATACTTTCCTCCCCCATGTCTCTTTAAAGGCCATAGAGACCCTATGATTCAGAAGCCACCTCTTACATAGCAAATCGTTGAGAAAAAATTAAAATGTTTGCTTCTGTTCCTCTGTCTCATCCAAAGGAATTTCGGCACCCCAGCTGCCCTCAGCTCTCTCTCTGGGCAGATTGAGAGAGCAGAGGGGTATTTGCTTTCTCTGGGCTACAATCATTAAAAATTATGGTAAGTGGATTTGACAAATGTAAGAAATTGGCACTGTAACTAAGGAAGTTAATTTGGAGCCTTCTGACAAAAGAGAACTGTGGAATTTAAAGCTGACATTAAAAGCTGTCTTCAAGTTGACAGTCTAGCCTGCCTAAAACATTAACACAGAATATTGGCTCTCATGTCAATGAATACCTAATTACTCTGTGGGCAAACATTTAGCTGCATTATTTAAAATTATCAAAGTTGCAGTGAACATTTTAATCACCTGCCAGCTCTTCCAAAAGTGAGAAGGGGAGGGTTTCAATGAAAGAACACTACTTACTAATAGAGAAGTACTTCAGAATTACATTAGAGAAGTACTTTGAATCAAATACTATTAAGTAACTGTAATGAGCACAGGAAAAATAAGAAGCATCAATTCTAAATCCTGTCAAGTCAAATCAAGCTTTGAAGTTAATCCTGCTGCAAGCAGTTGGCTGGACTTGAGACAGCCAGAGGTCCTTCCTGAGATTAGCAGGATTTTGCAGCAGAGGTTTCTAACCTGCCTTCTAGGAGGTATTGATATGTGCAAATGCCTGGCAATAAAACCGAAGGACAGAAAGACACTGAGGTTTATAACATTGATCAAAGCCTTGGTAGAGGCCCTCACATATTTCTGGCAGCTGTGGGCACAGGATAGCAGAGATAACAGCTATCTGCTGCCAGCTGTGGGAAGATAGCAGGGCTGTGTCCTGAACTAGGATGTTCCTTGTGAACCACTGTGGAATAGAGGTACCTGGGCAGACCCCTCCTCACTACAAGGATATAGATGATGACTTTGGAAGGGATGACATGACTGAAACAGCAGCCAGGTTAGACTCCCAGCTCTTTCACTCTGAGATACACGTGCCAAGTACAACAAGCAGTGGAGGCTTTCTGCGAAGACATTTTCTCTACATTTTCTATGTCCTTGCAGATGAACAGAGTGAGGAGGTATCCCAGAGCCCAAGACCATCCTCACCAGTATTTCCACATCCATTAGTCCAAGACTAGCTCCATCAGTATTCCCACACCCATTCACAGCACCCTTTCCCCCCCTCCTATGCCAGCTGTGTTGAGCACTATACAGATCTGTAGAGAGGAGTCAGGGATAAGAGTGGGAAGAGGGGTGGCTTATGAGGTAAGAGCAGCAGCAATGTATAAGAGATATTAGACCCGCTTTCTTTCTAAAATGTTATATTTTAATTGACTGGGCCTGCCTGAGGTCCCTTCTCCACCCAACAAGCGGCTGTTTCAGTTCTGCTGACTCAGCACACTGTGTGCAGAGAGCTGGAGAGTGCTCAAGTGAAGGAAGGCAGCACCACCCCTGATGTAGGGCATGGGCACAGAATAATAATTTAAAAAAGGTAATTTCTAAGTTCTTTTCAGAACTTCACAAGGAGCAGCAGGATCCAGTCAGAGAGCGCAGATTTTGACAAGTGCACATTCCACCTCCAACCAAAGATGGGTATAGAAAAGATCTTTCCATGGGTGTTGTAGTCTTTTGGGTTGGGTATGGATTCAAGACTTGCCAGTGAATGAGTACAGATGGCTACCTGCATTTCAAAAATGGTCTTGTCCTTTCTTGGAAGAAGAATGTTTGCATTCTCAAATTTGCAGAGACCTGAGATCTGGCAAACACAGATGTCATGAAGTTTTCCAGTGAAACCAATTAGGACATCACTAAGAATCACTTCATGGTTTACACAGCCATAAAAACAGAGTATTCACCCTTGCAACTAATTTCGTAAAGGTGGCCCTGAGCAAGCACTGCGTGAGAACACAGATCTTATCAGTGGTGCAGCACCAGAGCCCAGCCCATAAGAGTTCAACCTGTAAGATCACATCAGTGCTGTCCACACTCTCAAAAATGAAGAGAGTTTGGAGGATGACTGCACAGACTTTTCCAGCATTCAAGGTGCTCAAGGTCCAGCACCTTGAATGGTACATGCCACTGAAAGAGGTTCCTCCACTCAAGGAGATACTTCAAGGTGGTACCTTGAGAGCTGCTACCAGTACCAGTGATACTCGGAGGATGCAAGTGAAACCTCCCTTTCAGTATAGAGAGAAACCAGTGAAAAATGCTTCTTTAATTTTTTTTTTTTTTGGCACACTATTATGTTTTGCTGGCAATCCAGGTAAGACATTTCCTGAAACTTGTTCCTATAAATAATCAATTTCCTAAAAGAATTAAACACACTTGCATTAAAAAAAAATCCTTATTTTCCTAGGAGTATAAATACAAAAAGTTTGTTTAGGGGATTTGTTTCTATTATGGGTAAGGAAAGTAAAAAAATTGGCAGAAGTCCAGTTTTAAGAGCTTGGAAGAAATTTCAATGCATTTATGTCTCCTTGACAAAGTCATGTTATCACATCCTATCCATTTTGGTTTACATGGAAAGTGAGTACATCAGCCTTTCCTTCTCTCACATTCCTTAAAAGCTTAGAAAACCTGCAAATAATCCTATATTTACCCAAATAGATTTTTTTTTGTCCTCTGATCCGAAGCACAAAGATGAAATTAATACAGCTATTTACAACAATGGAGTTGTAAAATGAAATGGATGTGCGCTTAGTAGTAAACCTAGAAAATAGTTGTTAATATCATAAGGGTGAAAAATTGTTGAAGATTTGCTTTATTGAGAAAAGGCTTCTGCTTCCATGTTTATTATGAACATGCCGAAGCAGTAATATTTACTGTGCTTTACTATTTACATACTTTATTATGATAAATGCTAGAATGCTATAGGATTTTCTCTTGCAGACATTGATAGATAGAAGATTTACAAAAGAAGAGGGGTGAATCCTTCCTGAGATTTTTTTTTACTGTTATATGAAATTACGTATCCAGCATATAAAATCTGATAGGTTCCTGTATGATATAAAACAAATACAGTCCACACCCCCATAAACAAGCTAATGGGAAAGAAATATACTTAAATAACCTGCCATTTCTTCACAGAATCAAACATTTCTACAAGCTTTTTATTTACCAACTGGATTGTTGCACAGGGCTGAAGTTTCCTTTAATGGATTGTTTCAGGAAGCAACCAGGAACATAGGACAAAAACTAATCAGGAGACCAAAGTGGAGCTGAAGAATGAGGTGAAGCTCCTGCCAGCTCGTTGGTTTCAGAATTAGTTTCACCTTGCCCTACAAGCAACTCCACATCAAAAAGCTGACTGAAGGTGTTATTAATAATGCCAGCCCTGTATCCCTAACCTAAAGCTCTTGGCTCTAAAGATCCTACTGTGCTCAGCTGCCTTCCAAGCAAGTCCAGGAAGAAGTGAGAATGGGAAGGTCGATACCCACCCAGTGTGTACCCTTGGCTTCACCTGCGTAAGTGCAAGAATATGGGACAGTCTGGTTTTACAAATTGGTATGTAAAGATGTAAGACCGTCTGGTTCTACAAATTGGCATGTAAAGTTGAGGGAAGACCTGATGGCTCAGCAGCATATGGCCTCTAGCCTAGTCACTGCTGAAAATCAGGTCTCCTAAAATCTGTGTTGTGTTTCATTGTGGTTTTGGTGTACAGTTGCTCTCAGCATTCATTTTAGTTTTCATGTTTTGATTTAATTAAAGAGTCCAAGTTTCAAAAAATCAAGTGGGAGGCTGAACTGAGAATAGAGTTGGCAGTGAGTCGGGAAGATGTTAACATGTTCAATGCCCTCCTTCCACCTGCAAGGTGTCTGTTTCAAATATCTTCTCCTGATGTCCACCTTGAAACCTCTCAGGGAGAATGGCACTTGCTAACACAGTGACCAGTGGAAACTATTTCATTTCTGCACAGGACAGCCACTCTTCAACAGCAGGATCAAGCTACAACAGCAACAAATATGGGCAAGCTTATTGTGTTTAGATTGTGGAGGCAAGTGTAATTTGTTAACAAGAGGACCATAAAAATACCTTGAAAAAACAGATTAGAAACAGACATAAAAGCTTTAAAATATCTGTTATAAACCCCCAGAAAATAGAAGATTAACTCACACATTCAGCTGTAAGAGTAGAAAAGAGAAATTCAACTACTAAAAATATTATAGTCTTACTTTTCCATACCGTAGTTTAATAAGTCATCAGCATCTCTACTAGAAATCAAATTTATCTGGGTCAGATTTTTATGTTTATCATACATATGCTGTTGTGTTAGTAATGCTCAAGGAGAAATTGAATCCTCTTGTGAAATCTTAATGCCACCAAAATAAATAAATATCTTCAAGGGTGCCCAGGAAGAATGTGCTCTCAAAGAGGAGTGTTAAGTGTAGAACTGCACTTTTTGGATTTCTAAGTATATAATGTGCTGTAATAGTATAATAGAAAGTAACTAACTCTTGTGACCCAGATTTGTACCACTTAGGGAAGTTTTATGATTATGAGAATGAATCAGATTCTATTATGACTTGGTTTTCATTGCTTTCCTCTTGTCTATACAAAATGTCACACCTCAGTGTAAGTGAAGTCCTGTCTGGCTGCTGTCCTGGAGGCAGCCGGGACCTCTGGGGCTCCACAGCCACTGGACCACGAAGGGGAGCAGAGCTGGCATAATATGGCAAGAGAATTATCTCCGGTAATTTCTGCGGAAAAGCAAGGTCCTCCCCCTCATCTGCAGGATGGTGTAATAATTTAACTCAGTCCTGTTTTGCAAGCCAAATAAGAGCATGGCAGACCATGTGCAGGATAAACTTATCCAGAGACAAAAGCCAGCAAGCCTGCAGTTCAGGCAGCAGTGCAAACACGCTTCTCTGTCTGACCAGGTGTCCAGCCAGGGCATCAATAGGTAGAATGTAGTGGTTTGACACCAACTAGGCGGAAACACTAATTAAAGTGTAGTGGTTTGATACAACCGGGCAGAAACACCATGGTTTGAGTTCGCCAATCCAACTTAAGTGCAGTAATTTAAATTTGGGCCTATTATTTAGGATATTTTTCTCTGTGAAATAAGGATTAGGAGAAGCAAAGCAGGCTTAAACTTTAGAGAATATAAAGAAAGTTTTATTAACAAAACTAAAAGAAAAAAAGAAATAAAAAAGAACCAAATAATAAAAATTAGATTAAACCTTCAGAAAACCTCTCCTCCCCCCCCCAAACTTCTCTTTCAGATATTTCCCCACTGCCAATGCAAAGACACAACATCTGATATTTCTCAGTCAGTTTGCACCTCTAGAATAACCTTTCTTCAGTTCACTTAGAGAGCGGAGTCTCTCTTAGCCATACTATGGAGATTTTCTACAAGAAAACAGTTCTCTCGTGGCTTCAGCATCACAGTGAACCAGCCGCCCGGGTTACAGCATCTGACCCCTGTGAAAGTCCTTCCCACCCGTTGCAGCCTTCCCACAGCTGCTTTTGTGGGCCACGTCAGTTTATGGGGTATAGTTTTAAGGATGAGCTGTTCTAATACAAAAGAAAAGTTCTCTCATCTCTCCAAAGTCATCTTCAT
>VZTF01001315.1:36804-106944 GCA_013397755.1 Cnemophilus loriae
GGGGGCCTCCCCCACTCGGCCCGGCCGAGCGAGGGGGGCTCCTGGAGGTGGCCAGAGGTGGGGGCCTGACCCAGTCCGGTGGATGGTGAAAGGGAGCCAGGCCCCAGCCCTCATGGGGGGCAGGCAAGGGAGGGGAGCTCGGCCCGGCAGATGGTAAAAGGGGGCCAGGCCCGGCCCTCGGGGAGCCAGAGGAGAGAGGAGAGGGCCAGCCAGGCAGGCCCTAAGGCCTAGCCTGGCAAAAACCCCCCCTCCGGGTCCCCTGTTACCTGTTGGAACGCCGGAAGCCAAAGAGGAAGTTCCCAGTGTCCAGCTCCTTAAATACTGTATCTCGCAGAGGGCGTACCTTAAATGTCATTGGCCCACGACACCCTGCCACTCCACAGGACCTGGCAGGGTGAAATTCACCTAGAAACCTGTCAACCCACAACATAGAGAAAAACCTATTAGTATGTTGCTGTTGATCAAGCAAGTGAAGTTTTATCCAGGAATACTGGACTTCTTCCAGTCCATGTAATGTATGACATCTCTGTTAGGTGGAGAATCTATTTGGGAAGCTACCCTCCTCTTTTGACCGAGCCCAAGTAAAGAACTGTCTGCATTCCTGGTGGAAGAAGAAGTGATTGCTCATCTACCAATGATGACCTGAATGAGCAAAAGATTAACGTGGAGAGGGATGACTGGAGGTCTTTAGCCCAAATACCTGCTCACTGCAGGGTTAACACCAAAACTGTGCCAGGTTGCTCAGGGCCTTTCAGACAAAGCTTGTACATCTCCAAGGATGTTTATCTCTGCATATGTGAGGAAGAATAAGGGAGTGTCCCCTGCTTCTTCTGTGTATGAAAACTGAGATCTACACCTTGTCTCTATCAGCTTCATTCACTCCCTTGCTCTTGTTATTCTTCTCTAGGGAGAAAGATAACCAGCTTGACTACTTGTGCAGTCAGGTCCTTACGTCTCTAAGACAGGGGTGGCTGCTTTGTGATCCAGAGGAGCTACTTGTGCTCCTTCACAGGAGTTTAAAATATCTATTTAAAATAAAATCTGAGTTTCTGAATGAAAAATGTCCATATACAAAATTAATTTAACAGCTTAAACCACTAAATGGTAGAAGTCTATTTTATGTAGAAAAACAGTCTGAAGTCAGCTGTTTGAAATATTCTAAGATAATTGCTTGTGGAGTAGAGCCAGAAAGCCTTCTAAGATAAAAATGAAAACACTAGAATATTTAACTGTGGTCATGCAGGTGAGAATAAGGGACAGAAAGCACGAATTCTCTACAGGGAATAAGACATTGAAACAAAGCATATCTTACGCTCTACAGAGCTGTCAGAGATTATTCTTAGAGTTGAAGAGAAAACGGATAAAAGGAGTGAATCAGAGACCACAGAACAAGAGAAAGTTCCTCCTTTAGACTGAAGTGGGGCTTGTCGCGAAATGTATTTGAGGCCTCTGGAAGACCTGTACATCTATGTTACTACGATACCTTACTGAAAGCCAGTTCAGGATGCACAGATTCAAGTTACCAGTACCAAAGGGATGCTTTGATAATTTGGGAAGTAATAAAGTGAGGAACTCCAGAGATTATTTCTAGGTTCTGTTTCATTTCTCATCTGTAAGGACACTTAACAGCACAATGGTGAAACTCTCTCTAAAATATGAGGAGCGGCAAACACAGTAAACAATTTGTAAGAATCATATGAGACAGTTCTGTCTGAACTGCAGTTCAAAAGAAGCACGTCCCAACTCAGCCTTAGGAGTGCCCTTTGACTTTCCCAACAGCACATCGAAACAAGACCTGGTGCACAGCCTTCCTCCTCACTTCCCTCACCACAAGCCCACATAGCTGTAGGAGGAAAGCCCAGGTGTGTTGTGTGGTGATATTTTCCAGCTGGATACCTAATCACGGTGATACTCAAAACAGGATACTGGGGAATGGAAGGAAAAAACGTGCCCTGCAATTCAGCAATACTCAGAGGGACAAGAAAGGCAGGATGAGATTCAGCCCAAAGACATGCTGAGAGTGAGCTGAAAAGATTCAGTTATCTTCTTACCATCAAAATGCATTGCCAGAGACAGGATGCTCACTGGGAAGCCATGAGAGTGAGAGGCTGTGGAGATGTAAATCATAAAATCATAGAATATGGTTGTAAACAAAACATAAAAAGATTTTTTAAATTAAGTTCTTTCAGTTTTGTTTATTTGTTGTTTGTTTGGGATTTGTTTGTTTTAGTCGTTTGTTCTTTGTGTTTTCGTTTGTTTGTGTTTTTTTACTAGACAGTCAGGGAATTAGTTTTGCCCAACAATTTCCAAAGACAAAATCCAAACTTGTGATGCACAAACAGAATAACATTGTCAATTAAATACTCAGCAGAGTTGTATGAAAATGCACATGTGGTACTTACTCTGCTGGCTAGAGCCTCTGTGTATATTCCCTCCTTTTCCCTTTGGATCTGCACTTTGGTGCAGAGGACACACGGGAAAGCTATCTAGCAGAGCTTTTACAGATATCAGCAAAGTTCTAGGCATTTGGTGTTTTCACTTCTATGTGCTCCCACTTGTTTACAGATTTTCTTCAGATCCTGATCCTGCTGTAACATTAGATCATATTTTGTTTCACTATCATTGTACACATTCTGACTGTGAGCTACACTAGGTCATCTCCAACCTGAAAAACCACAAAGCAATACATACGATTTCTGACCACCATTATCTGGAAAACTCCAATTTCTGATCCCCATCTGCCAACATTACATGGAGGAGAAAAAGAAAGTAAATTTTTTTTAGGCCATGTTCTCCAGTAAGCCCTAGTAAATTTCTTCCTGCCTGCTCCTTAGATCAAATGTTCTGAGTATCTGCACACCAAGGAAAGGGAGGTAGAGCATCCCAAGGCTCTTCACTCCAGAACTTATCACTTCTGGGATTTTACACATGCAAACTCTGTTAGCCCTGAGGAACCAAATGTCAGGCCCCAACACTGATTTTTTTTTTTCTTTCTCGCTTGAGGAAGGACATGAGCTCCTGGGCTGCCCTAGAGCCTTATCCTCGAGTTGCAAATGGTTCTTTCCCACTTCATGTCCTTGTAGGCCTTGCCTACGTTGTCCTATCACAGAGAAGTTAGCTGTGGGTCTATCTGCCCCACTGCTACACCACAGACTGAAGAAGGCACAGAACTGTACAAATGAAGACTTAAATGGATACATTCCCCCAGCACAAACTCAAGGTATGGGTTGTAGACTAGAAAATCTTGTAAGACTCCTGCAATGGGAGTCATTCAAATGTGGGGGAAAACATGGGCATAAAAGTTTGAGACTTAGCACTGTGGACTGATAAAGAGAACTTTAGACAGGATTAAACTGGAACAAATTTAAGATATAACGACTGTGAATGCCATTAACACTTGAATTATTCACACCTATATTTTGCTTCATATCCTATGTAAAATTTAAAGCTTAGTATTGTAATCATTTGTTCTGAGATTTCTCTTGCCTCTGTTCAGATGTCTTTGGATGGACCTTGCTTTCTCAAGATGTATGGTTTGAGAATCACAGAACTCACTGAAAGATTAGATGCAAGGGCACTCAGAGAGTCCACAGTCCGAAATGCTGCTCAGAGCAGGGCTGACTCCAGAGGTGGATATGTTGTTCATGGCTGTGTCCTGGCAAATCTGGAACATCTCCAAGGGTGGAGATCCCCCAGCCTCTCTAAGCAACCTGACAAGGTCCTTTCTTTAGCCTTCCTTGGGGAGGAGGAGGAAGAGAGCAAGAGGAATGCAGCCGTACAGCAAGTGTAAGTGTAATAACACCATTTTGTATTTCATGGGTAGGGGTGTAATAGCTGTGTATGGGTGGGAGTAACATCCTTGACGAATGGCAGAAAATGTAGAACAAAGGCAAGTTCTTTCATATTTATGTCCCTCAGGAAGAAAATTAAGAGTCCCATGAGGTCTTCCTACCCAGAGAAAGAATCCTTTAGGTTGCTTCCTCTCCTGTGATTTCTTTTTTGCTGAACAGCAGGCGCTGTCCATCAATGCTGAGGAGCTTACTAAATGGAAAACAGTAATTCTGCGAGACAAAGTGGTATGGCTGTCGCTCTGTGACATACTTTGGAATGAAACGGGCCGCTGTCCCTGTGTACAGATGGATTTCCTAAACATATGCAGTGAGGATGGCTCAGTGGTTCTAGCCCCATTATCACAGATCACAGAATCACAGAACGGTTTGGGTTGGAAGAGACGTTGAAGATCATCTACTTCCAACTGCGCTGCCATTGGGTTTGGAACTAGACCTTCCAATAGACCAGACTGCTCCAGGGCCCCATCCAACCTGGCCTTGAACACTTTCAGGCATGGAACAGCCACAACCTCCCGGGGCAACCTGTTCCAGTGCTTCACCACCCCGAAGAACTCCTTCCTAAAATTTCAGTTTAAAGCCAATGCCGGGGCCGGCGGGCCCGGGAAGGATGGCGAGGGCTGCCCAGGAGGTGGCAATCGGGAGCCTCTTACCGGACTGGAGCAAAGGTGGAGGGAGGCTCCCAGGAAAGAGGTGGCTGCCTTTAAGGTGGGTTTATTTGCCTGCCAGATGGGAAGTCTGTGACCAGCCCCTTAGAACAGGTAAAGGCAGTAAGGCTTCTCCACCCACTCGCCTTGATCTTTCATCACCACCGTGGGCCAGGCGGGCGCTTGTGCAACGTGCGCGCCGCGCTCGGGAGGCTGCGGGAGAGGCCCATGCGCTGCCCGCAGCAGCCCGGCCACGGAGGCCTGAGCCGGCGGGGGCTGCGAGCCGGGCCCCCTCTCCGGCCAGCCTGGGGCTGAGCACCTGCAGCGGCGGGATGGAGATCTCCCTCGGGCTCCTACTCCTCTGGGCTCTCCTTCCTCCCGAAGCGCACGGGAAAGAAGGTAAGCGTGGGACCCGCCGCCGGTCCCTCCGCCTGGAGGGCTGGGCTGGGGCGCGCAGGGAGAGCGACCTCGCTGAGGGGCTGGGAACGGGACCCGGCCCACGCGCCTCGGGCTCCAGGGACACCTCGGAGGGACTGGGCTGTCAGCGAGGGGCAGCCGGGTGCGGGGGGACCAAGGCCTGGCAAATCCCATCCGAACCTCGGTGGGAAGCTCAGTGAACGAGCCCAGGTATGTTCTCTCCCTCCTTCACCTCCTCCTAGTTGAAGCACAAATGCCTCGGCATATGCAGTGATCCAAGAGAATTCTGCCCCTGTTTCCCTCAAACACGGGCCTTGCAGATAACAAGTTTAAACACAAACTCAGTAAGTTTCTCCCCTCCTCTGGCAACACCCCCGCAGTTTCCTCATGAAGCCCTCTTAGGAGTTAACCCTTGTGAGCAAGCGGACAGTCATTTTATCGGAGAGCCTTTTACCTACCCTAGTCCTGGAAGATGGAGCTGGGCTTTAAAATTTCCTCTTCCACCTCTTCAGGCTTCCATGTTTCCCTTCTCTGTACCACTTACTCCCTTTTATTAGATGTAGTGAATTTTTTTTCCTTCCTTCTTGGTAGTTGCACAGTGGTTATAGAACATGGGAGAATAGTGCCTTTTAATAGACAGGTGAGGGAAGTGTAAATCTCTGCTCTGTTCCCTACCTCCTCCTTCCATCAGTTCTTGCCAGGGACTTCTGTTTTGTACAGCAAGAGGTGTTGGGGCTTTTCCATCCGAAGGACAGTCCCTCCTTCACTTCTCCAGGCTCTCGATTGAGGGGACTTTATCATAACTGGCAGTTCAGCCACGGGCTCATCTCAGATTCTCTGAGTGCCGAGTGATCTTTTAAAGCGTCCTTGACAAGCACGTTTCTATTAAGGATCCAGCTATGTGGATGCAGCTGGCAGACACTGTGGAGAAGGCCAGCCTGGGTGAGAAGTAATATCGGGTGGCATCACGCAGTCTTTGGTTTCCAGAAGCGTGTGACCAGCAGCTGGCAGTAACAGTCAGGGACCTGTCTGCCAGCTTCTGCCCTATCTCAGCCATCTCATTTGGGCTGTGTCTGTGATCCACTCTTCCTTAACTTGTCTGTCAGGGAAACAGCTCATTTTCCCGGCGTCCTCTCTTATCTGAAGCCTTTCTTCTTTTTGGGGACATCTCCGCCCCTGTGGCTGGACACGTGAGATTCCTAGCATCAAGGCTGTGGATCAGAGAGCATAGTAGTCCCTGAGTACTTGTATTCCTCTGCTTTTGTAGTCTTACTGGCTCAATCTTCCTTTCCGTGGAGAATCTCTGTTGTGGGATTCACTTTGAGAATTCACTTTACTTCTTGGCAATGGTCTTCATCCCTCCAGTGGGCACTCAGCAGCTGAAGGAGCTGCCATTGCTGACAGTGCCGAGCATGGCACAAGGGCTCTGCCAGGTTCCTGTCCCGGCCACTTCCAAGTTCCTTTTCCCTTGCTCTGCTAGAGCTTGCCATGCGGGCTGTCTAACTTCCACATTGTTGCTTCAGTCCTGAAGAGGATGGGATGGCATAGATGTTATCTGGGTGATGGTTCTGGCAGGACAGGCTGCCTCACCCGTGGAGTTTTTGGAGCTAACCACAAAAGAATACTATCTCAAATAAAGAGACTGAGAGTAGAGGGGAAGTGGATGAGGAGCCTTGTCTGGACAGGGAGTCTGTGGCTAGGGAGGTTTTGCCATATGACCATACTGTGAACACTTTGAACTTGCAAAACCTGGATTCTTGCTTTTCCCTTCTCCCAATCCTGAAAGCGTGTTTCAGAGGTGAGAACAGCAGCACAATCCCTCTTATCTCTGATTCTGGGCCCACAGCCTGCTTCCTCATTCCACAGGACTCTTGCTGATCTGCACTTTACATTATTACTTATAGTTGGCAGGGAGTATTTGTAAAACAGTCAGATGAAGGGGAGGAAACCTGGTTATTTAAATGCCATTTAAAAATCTCCCCACTCCTACCTTTCACCCCCAAATTCTTTTCTGAGATGTTTAGAAACGACCCCTCTGAATACACCCACAGGAATCTAAAAGGGAATCCAAAGAATTTTTCCTGTTTCCTATGTTCCCAAGCTGGGAGTTCGATAGGTGCACAGAAACCAGTAGTCTGTTCTGGCAGCACCGGCAGACCCAAAGGCAGGCACGAAGCTGCACATCCCACAGTATGTGTTATTCCAACTCCTCTGCTTTCTCAATGTTTGCCTACAAAGTGACACATTTTTAACGTGTCTTCAGATCAAGATTTTAGGCCAAACTGTGATCGCATTTTCAAATTGCTTTGAGGGTTAGAAATGAACCTAGCAAAGATTTTGTCTTTTGTCACACGACTTCAGCAGCAAGGCTTAAAGCAGCCGTGCAATTCTGCAGCAGGTGGCCATGCTATGGTCGGAGCCATTACTCTATCTCGGTGTCCCAAAACAGTCGGAAGGTGGGGAGAGGGTTAAACGATTTCTAGGCCACCGTCAGCTGGTGGACAGTCTGAGTCAGAAGTAGGGGGCTCATCAGTTTGCATAACTGATGCATCTCATGGCTTTTGGGTACTGTGACAATGGAAAGTCCCTTCTACAACTTCACACTGCCTCTGTACTTTCCCACTGTGTTTCAAGTACTGAATAGTCCCTCCAGGCGACACTGATTGATCTTTTGTGTTGGTAATTTATTTGATTGCCTTCCTCTTCAGCCATTTAGTCTGCTGCCTTTCTATTCCAAGGAAAGATGTGTTCAGCTGCTAATGCCGGGTTCCCATTTGAATAGGCTTCAGCCTCCTTCTTCCTTTTTGGGGCAGTTTTAGGAAGTGATAAAATTTGTCAGGGTTGCATTTTTTTGATGTGTGTAGGAGGGGGTCTCATATATTAGTAAAAACTTTTTAGGTGCTGTGTCTTATATCTTTCCATCCCTCCTCTAGTCATGCTTTTTGAAGGTGAAAGGTTTCAAAGGATGGGGGGTCGAGAGAGGAAATGCAGGCTTTACCTTCTTCGACAAAACAAGGATGCAACCATTCCGTGGGCCATATGAGTTGTGTCACTGATTTATTTTTCCCCTCTCTTCTGGTTTTCAGTGGATCTACTTGACACGAGCACTGCACAGGGTGAACTGGGCTGGCTTCCAGACCCTCCAGAAGTAGGGGTGAGTACACACATTCAAGGAGGGGGAGCCACTGGCAGTACTTAATGATGGAAAAATAGAAACCATGTTGAAATTTCACCCTACCCCTGGAAACTGAGTGGCTCCACCCCCTCCTGGACATTTTATGCTTTTTAAGTCTCTCTCCCTTCACCTCTGCAGCCTCACCCCTGGCCAGCTTTTGAAGGACTGATGCCTGTTGACTTCCAGTATGATTGAACATATCCTTGAAATATACTATTTCCATGAAGTAATAAAGCAATGACAAAAAAGGAAAAAAATCAAATCATCACCCAGTTTACCATTCTGTCATGCTGAACATAAATCTCATGTCTTTTTCTTTTCCTAGGAAAATAGGCAGAGCAAAAGTATTTCTATCTCAGAATCTCTCAAGAAATTAGAAACACATTATAGGTTTTTTAATTCAGCAGCTGACTGAAGAAATAACTTAACTCATGGGGCAGCAGTCTGCCCTTGTGGGTGGGCTGCAAGAGTCTAGGACTTTACACCAAGCTGCGGTGTTTGGTCCACACAGCTGACAAATGAGAGAGGAATTTCCCTTTGTTTCGTGACTGTAAAATTGAGTTGATGGAAGTGCTTCAAAATCTACTCCTGAGACCACTGCAAAATTGGACCCCGAAAGACAGCAGAACTCTCAGCTATTTTTGTACAAGTACAGCTATTTTGTATGAAGTGTAGTTGGGCAGTCCCTCTGGTGTCACAACCTACATTAGTGAAGGTGGTTTCCTTTGTAGCAGCAGTACTGTGGGAGTGGTGGAAGGAAGGCACAAAGAAAAGGCAATGTAAGGACTATGCTGCGGTAGTTAGGACATATGTTAATACACAGTGTCAGTTCCTCATCCATGCTCTTGTCTTTGTAGCAAGTCCCAGGCTCTCCTGTGGAGTCTTCACCCTTCCTGTTCTAAAGTAGACCTGAGTTCAGCCTGTTCCTAACTCATTTCCATAACTTTCCTCTGTAATGCGCTGTGGCTGGTTTAAATCCACCCCAGCCTCCTCCTCGTAGCATTGCTGGGTGAAGTAGAGCCAGACAGTGAGGTTCTCCTGTACTGGCAGAACTGCATTTGTTTCATTAGTAAAGCTGTTTCGGTTATTATTAGTAGTATTATTATACCCTGCTCAAAACAGGTGCCCTAGTGAGACATACATGTAGATCATGTTTTGCCCATTGTTCCCTTTGTTGTCTCATCAACTCTCTTTGTGGTAATTTTACCCCAATTCTAGGCTTCAGGCATGTTCAGGATGAAGTTTGCCTCTTGAAAAGATTGGAAAAAAACACCGAAAAGTGCATTCTAAAAAAAAAAATCTGATAGAAAGAAAAAACCTTTATGACAGAACATCTGAGTGTTGCACAGTAGGTTCACAGCAGTGCGAGGAGTGGGCAAATCCTTCTGCTTGTGCTACATGTGCTTTTTAAAATGTATTTTCACAATATAATTGTAACTGAGAATTGTTGAAAATTATGGGGAACATGGCCTGAGAGAAATCAAAGTAACAGATCAGGATATGGATGACTGATAAAACAACAGAGGATGAAGAATAGATTCATTGACTTCTCATGGGCAACTCTTTTGAGGAGATTTGTCTAATTACATCATTTCCCAATAACTGTTAGGTGGAAGTCTGACAAATTGCCACAAGCAAAAATGGAACAATGGCTGATTCTCTTGTAATCAGAACTTTGAACAGGTGTTTCTGAAACCACTCCTTCAAAATGAAGAATTAAATATGTTCAAAAAAGAACGGAAATTAATTCAGAACATTTTTGGACAAAAAGGAGCCAATATTAGTACTGACTAATCTGACTAGGTTGATTAGTAACAGGCTGGAAACATCTGAGTTGTACTGCACACAAAGCTGAAGGGTGTACTTCATGTAACACTGCTACTTGCACCTAGCCTCAGATGCCAGAGATCTCCCATCAGTGAGCTGGATTTGTGTCAATATACTTATCGCACAGAGGAGGAATTTGCTGTGGGGAATTTTCCTGCTTTATATGGACAAGGCCCCCGAGGCATAGCCCAGAAGAGCTTGGCTAAGTCTGTGGAGGCAGAACTACACCTTTGTTTTCTCCTCACTTGTAGCCAATGACAGAAGATGAAGTGGCTTGCCAGGTGTGGTTGTTTCATGGTCAGACCGTGGCTGTATCCAGTGTAGACGATGCTCCCGTTACCACACGGGCTCAGCCTGAGAACACCACTCAGTTTTGGACAGCACTTCAGTAGTTCAGAACTTCTGCACTACATAAGCCAGAATCATGCCTAAGCTTAAAGGTAGTCTTTGAGTGAAAGTCTCTGTACTTTAAGTAAAGTGTTTGTAGAGTTTTGTTTGTTAAAAGGTTTGTGATAGCTTGCTTTGTAGTAGCTATTTAGAAAGGGTTTCATTCATTTTAGGCTACTATTGGAAACTAGGCTTTTAAAAAGGCAGACTGTAGTTCCTATAATCTCCTTTTATCTACCTTACCACCCACCACCCCCTCCTCCATCATCTAACATATTCCTTGATAATTCTTTTTCGGCTTTGAAGTTTTTCTGCAGCAACAGCAGGTAGGCATAGAGAAGTGTATTATATTACTAGTGAAGGATTTCCACCTTTTAACCATATATTAGACAGCCAACGATGGCCACTTTGAAGGTGTCAGGAGTACAGAATTTACTTGCTCTCACATTTCTGTAAGACTCCTCATGCTGCACAAACAGCCTAGCTACCTGAACTTGTTCCAGAAATCACTGAAACTATTCAAAAACGACCTCTCAAATCCAATCATGAACAAATTCACTTATCTGGCATAGTGACACTGGTTCTTGGCAGCTTGTAAAATAACAGTATAAAAAGTTATTAATCTCTAATTTGCTTTCAAATACAATTGCATCAGCTGTGAACAGATTGTGATGAGGAATTATGTTTTCCTCTTGCATTTTGCTTTTAATAGATAAGGCCCTAAGCCACCCAGCCTGGCTTTGAATTCAGCCTTGTTCTAAGCACGAGATTTGAGTAGAGAACCAAACGTCCTTTCCCACCTATATCTTTGCATTTGTGTGGTAATTTAGAATTGCTTGTTCATTAGAATTCTGAGCTTGAATTTTTAGGCCAGGCACAAAAGGTCCTCATGATTTTGTGTTTTGATTTTTTTTTCATGATTTTATGTAATATCTATTCCTATGGATTTTCTGTATCATTTTATGTAGGCCTACGATACAACATACTGAGCAATCCAATATTTGTCTTTAATGCTGTGACTGTCTCACTAGCAGCTTGTGGGCCTATCTTGAAATTTTCCTTTTATCCACAGTTTCCAATTTTTGTGTATGTGAGTAGTATTTGCATAATGCAGTCATACTTCCATGAATACATATGACTACTTAAGTTCCAAGCCATTTGTGCTGGAGAACGCTGCACACTGGGTGCTTCTCCATATGACTTTCTTTCTATATATTGTTGAATGAATTGTAAATTAAACACACTTAATTCTTTTTTAGCTGCTACATTTTCTTGGGGGATGTGCTTTCACCAGTTCTACAGCTGTCTTTGCTTGTGAAATGGTCCTTTTTCACGGTGACTTTGTTTTTAAATCGGATGTGTGTTATTTCAGGAATTACAAGAACTCTACTGCTGCCAAACTGTGCCATATTTTTTACACATTAAAAGTTTGGCAAGGCTCAGTTCTCAGCTGGTAGCTGGTTTATGGAGCTTATTTTTCCCAGCTTACATTCCTGCATGGATCATAGCATTATTAAAGCTTCCAAATGGCTTTCTTAGTCTCCTTTCCAGGCTGCCATTGTTCTCAGCCATTTATTCATGGTGAGGAAGAAGAGGACGTAATTATTTTCCCCTGCCTATGCCATACTTTTGCTTGCTTCCACACATACTTCAAAGCATTGCTATCAGTTTCAAGCTTTCTACCAGTTTCCCAGTGTGCGTGGCACTTGATCTGCTCAGCTTTTCTAAAGTCTGCTTTCAAACAGGACTAAGGATGGGCATTTAATGCCAGTGGCCTAACATATCCCAAAGGCTATCAGTGAATAGCCACTAACTACAACTATTGTGACTCCAAAAACACTTGAAAACTTTGGAAATGATGTGATTCTTGTTCAGTTCTACACTTCATGTTCCACGGAAAGTTTAATTATGACCACAGCAACTGCCAAAGCTATGTGAATACAATTTGAGTAAGCCAAAAATCAGATTTTTTTTAATGCTGTTGCTGTCCTATTAAAGCCCAGGCATAGTTCAAATTCTACACTGCTAAATTTTTAGGTAATAGACTAGATCAAGTCCCTGGGACCTGTCAGCAACTTCTGTGTCACTGACCACACCATAACATTTACATGCCTTCAGGTTCTAGCAAGGTGAGGTTGTGTTCCACCACACTCAGCAGTCACAGATTTCGGTATCAGCTGATGGCTGGTTTCTGTTTCCACCACTTCTGGTCAGACAGATAGGTCTGGTCATGAAAGAAATAGTGCTGTGGGGCACACAGCCTTCGACCTGCAACCAATTCCAGCACAGCACTCCTATCTCGTTAAACCTGGACAGTTCACTTAGTCAGACTCGTTGATCTCTTACTCAGATAGTCTTATCTTGAAGAGTCTCAGCCAGTCAGCTTCTTGTAGCATCCAAAGGTGTCGTGAAAAACAGCCATCAGAAAAGCTGTTCTGTGCACCTCCTCCCTCGACTGCTGTTCATGCATGCCCTTCAGGAGCTAACTCAGAGGAGTGCCATCACCTCTGAAGCTGGAGTAGAGTAGCAGTGTACACCTCACTGCTCTCAGTTTAAGTACCAGGCACAGGGGATTAGCTCCTCCAAGTGAACAGGATCTGTATAGAAATAAGGGACAAATGCTTAGAAAAGTCAGCAACTACCTGGAAATGGGAACAGCCCTGGCTTCAGGGTGGATCCTGGTATGACCTACTGCCGTTGATCTGTGTACTGGTGGAGAGATATTTGTTGATGATATCCTGTTAATTAAAAATTAGTTATTTTGTGTCAATTTGGGAGAGAAGAAAAAAAATTGTTATGCATATTCAGATATACTTTACTCAGAAGTGTGAGAAGAGGGAATACAAATGAGTGAGATGAGAGCAAGTGAAGTGTAAATTAATAGCTGTAGGGAAGGCCAGATTGCATGAGCCACCAACTAGGCAGCCTAGGATGGAGTCACTGCCACAGACCCAAGTAACAATCTTGGCCAGTGCACTCAGTGTTGTGACCTGAAGGGCAGAAAAGAGCACGTTGTGAGCCAAAGTGAAGATGCTGTACAGCCATGACATTCATCACCACGGCTGCTCGGGCACTATGGTGTTGACAGCACTGTTGCCTAGCAGCTTCAGAAAGCTGCTTCACTCTTTTATAGCTGTTGAATGAGGGGACAAGGTTCAGTGAACTTCTTCGTGTCAACACAAAAGCAGCACGAGTCAGCTGGAACTTGGAGATTAACCTGCCTATAGCATGGTCCTCCAAGACTAACAGGCTATTTAAAATAATAATGGTAGTAAAAACCAACCAACCACCCAAACAGAAAACCCAAACAAAACAACTTCTATTATAAAACAAACTAAAATACTGGTGAGTTTGCAGGCAAGCAATTAAAAAGAAAAGGCTTTACATCTTTTGTTTCCTGCTGTGTCCTTGAAGGATGAACCTATGCTTTGAACTGTGATTCTCACCATCTCAGAGGCAGATCTGCAGAAAAATATTCCCATGATTTATTTCTCAGAAGGTTATTTCCACTGTTTTCAAGGCCTAGTTTCTGGCTTCTCTTTGCTTGACCTGAATATTGCCAGCTCCTCACTTGACTTTCAGGCTGCTGTCTCCTGCAGTGTCTTTTCTTCAGGCAGGTTTGATCATCATCAAGGCACAGTTACCCCATCCCTGTGTGGGATTCCACCTGATCCATCTTTAAAAGGAACTTACGCAAACAGAGCAAGTATTGCCTGTCACCATCAGAATAATTTCTGGATTCTCTGTAAACACTAGAAGTACACTTGACACACCATACAAAACCACAGCTCACAATATAAAGCCCTTTACCTTGAAAAAATGAAAAAAAAGAATCACTTCCATTTACAGTGGATCCTATGCAATGTAATGCAAAAATAACATGAAAGCTAACATTTGTTTTATTAGTAATATGGCTTTAGCCATGAATTCTGAACTCTTAAGATGCACAATCTGATTTTCCACTCCTGTCCTTTTTGTAGTTATTGGTATTGTTGGTGAGTGGTAGCAACACAGGTATATACAAAACAAGTGTTCCAAACCAGCTAGGTGAAATGTTGGACTGGAGTATCATTATCCCTCATCTAGCAGCATCTGTTGTGACCAGAACTGTTTTCATGCAGGACCTTAATGTGGTCAGACAGTTCAGAGAATGAGCAGACAGCAGAACCTGGGTTTGATAAACAGGTTCTGTAATCAATGCACTGGCACTCTGCGTCTCACATTAACACCTTATCTTCTCATAAGAGCATGAGTACCAGATAAATTGAAAAGACATGGGTGGAATGGAGACCTATGTGCTAGTGCCCTAAAGAACAAGTAATTACATAATAGAGTTGCTCCTCCCTGAAAATAACCAATGGATCATTGTGGGGAAAAAATACATCATCCCACCCATAAAGATACTGTAGATAAGTAAACATCTCTTCTGTGTTCAGCTGTGTCAAAGGCTCCGTGATGATGTGATGAAATTAAAATTGCCTGACCATAGCCAAATGATCAAAGAAATAAGAGCAGCCTCAGCTGTTCTCAGATTTAAAGTTATAGGACTCATGAAGTGTCTAGATGTCACCACACTTCTTTCACCATCGTCATCTAAATTGTCTTCCAGCAAAAGAACTTCAAAGAGTATTGAGAAACTTTCAGTAAAGAGTCACAGAAACTTCAATTCTGGAATACACCACTGTGGTGATGCTATTTTTGGTTGGCTGGTCCAGCTTACCTCTTGACAAATTTTTGTCAGATGTATTTTAACTGAAGAGAAGCTCTTCACTGTATCAAGACAGGTGCCAGCAAGGTGCCTCTCTTGTCACCAGCTTTCCTCTGAGGAAACTACTCTATGGCTGTAGCACAGCTGTAATTACCTTTAATGCTGAATCTGTTCAGGAACGTTTTTTGGTCATGGTGGCATGCAAATGCTACTATACAAAAGTCAAGACACTTCACAGGCAAGATTGCAGCCAGGGAAAGGGGATAAAAACTGTTCAGCGGCATGTTCTCCTAGGTGGTTTCAGGCTTGGCACACCAGTGATGTATTGTTGCTGAAAAGATTGCTGGTTTGGGGCCTTGCAATTTTTCTTCAGGAAGAGATTTAATTGCCTCTGAATTCTGTTGAAAATTAAATGAGATTGAGACACACTTGCTATGCACAGGTAGACTGTAGCTGGCTTTACTAACTTAGCTGGTCTTTTCATCTTGGTGAAATTTTCTAACCCAAAGTTAAAGAAGTTACTGGATTTCAGCATATGAACTCTTTAACTTTTCCAGTAGGAACTCCTACTAACTTTTCCAGTGGAGACATGCATCTTAGTTTAGTAACTTTAAGCCCACTGGCAAGATGCTTGCCCTACTTTTGCTTCTGTATGTCTCTTAAAAGTATTGCTGTGCCTTTCTTTGGGGGTCTGCAGACCACAGATTGGAAGTCACTGTGCTGAGTTAATGTGAAAGCAAATGACATAGAGGTCACAGCAGGCAAGCTCTTATCTGAAAGGAGACAGGGCAAGTCCCTGGCAAGCTGGAGATGGAGACAGTATTCTTACTGCGAGTCACAGGCTCTTCTGACTCCAGTCTGAGCCTAACAATTTGCAATACTGTCACAGTCTGCTGCCTCTGTCACTGGTAGCCTACCCCTTCATTAGCAGGGATGAAATTTGTATTTGTCAACATAAAAAGCTTGTTTGCTTCCTTTTTTCCCCCACCTAAAAAGGGCTAAAACCAAAAGAGACTACTTCATTGATGCCTGCAAAGCCTGAGACAGTGGCTCCAAGATGTGCAAACTGTCTCAGTTTGTTTCCATCTTATACCTCATGGTAGATTCTAGGAAGAGTAGCCCATAGATGGATGAAGGAATCACAGCTTGTCCTAGATAGGATCCTTGACACAGACCTAATCTAGAGAAGGCTCATTATACAGAAAAAGCAGAGTAAGCCTTCCATAGGCTTCAGAGCTTCAAACTGTATAATCATTTCAGAGTCAATAAAGGCAGATATTAAAAAGCACATACTTTATCTTATCTTTGGATTTTTACTCACATGGCAGACCAAACCAATACTGTTTACTAAAAATATCTATTGGTGCCCTTCCAGGTTGTCACTGAAGTCATTCTGAATGGCCTTTATAAAGACAGCTTTCTTTACATGGAATCCAACCAATGCAAGGAAAGTTGCTTTCCTTTTTTCCTTTTTCCTGAACTTGCAGTGTTTCGAGGTTACTGACACACTACCTTTGCTTTGAGGTTGTTATTCACTTGACTCTAGTTCTGTGCTGGAATTATTTTGCTCTATATTACACCACCACACCAAGATTTTCAAGAACAAACCTCTGGAACTAGGTGCCTGTGTTAGTATATGGGTTTCTGAGAAGTACAGAACACCCATTTATTCTCAAATCCAATGGCTACATCCTTAGACTTTTTAGGAAGCCAAGGTACTAAGTTATGGCACTCTCCTGAATGCATTGGCATTTGTTTTCTTAGCAACTTTTAAAGAATTCTATAATATTTTAAGAGTTTGAAGACTAGTTTAAGGACACTTTAGACTCTAACTTAAAAAAGAAGAGAGTTTAAAAGGCACTGTAAAGAATAACATGCAAAGAGTTTAAGAACTCTTTAGCTTGCTTGGAGCAGGGAATTAGACTAGATGATCTCTAAGGGTCCTTTCCAACCTAAATCTTTCTATGATTCTGAATCTCATGAGGAAGTTTTCTCTCGCATCAAAAACCCACAAGTTCACTCACTGCTAAAATGAGGAAGTCTGACTAACACTGTTCCCCACTTCTCCTAGAAGAATGTTGCCCATCCTATGGCCAAACTGATGACTGGAGTAAGGCAACAGTGTCTGGAATGAAGTGGGTAAAAAGTTATATTATCAAAGGAGGTTGATTCAATGTCATTGGCAGACAAACTGGAGAGCCAAGTAATTAATATTGATTGAGCTAGACTTTACCACACATGTTTATTAAGAACAGTGCATTAAAAATCAGAGGCATACATTTTGATTTTGCAGCAGATTCTTTGAGGATGGGAGACAGTTGCGTGGCAACTTCTGGTCTCATCACCCTTTCATTAAATGTTGTATGTAACAGTTTTCCTCTACTACTTTGAATTTAAAAGCTTCACTGAATAATGAAAAGTCAGAAGCATATTTAACAATAGTTCTGTATTGTTAGCATAAATAATATCCTCATTTTACTTCCTTTACCCATCAGCAGTAGAGTCTAGAAAAAACATGTCTGACTCCCTTGTTATTTCTTTGCACCACACTGCAAATGAAGCTGTGCAATAGTCAGTGCCAAGCATCTTTGCCCTGAAGAACTGAGTCTGGAAGAAGCTGGGCTGAGACGAGCTAAGAAATACAGGGGTTAGCAGTTGGATTTTTTTCCAGCAGTAGAGTTTAAAAGAATTTTTTTTTTTTTTTNGTTGTCACCACTGAAAATGAAGCTTTGGTCCTGTGTCATGTAAGTTTTGAAAATGTATTTTCAGGACATGCACCACAACAGCTCATGTCTTTTGGTGAGACATGCAAAAAACACTTTCTGGTGACATTTGTCTGTGGTACTGCCTTGGGATAAACTGCTAATGGAAAGTTGTCTAACTCTCAGCCTCCAAATGCAATTATGCTTTTCCCAGGCAGACGCACATTGAAAAATGCTTCTAAAAGCCAGGCCTAACATTGGCAGTGTATGAAAGCTACTTTGCTCTTATTCTCCTTTCTAACTTCTTTTCTTCTACTTCAGTATACTTCAGGATGCGTTGTAAATTTATTTCTGTAACATTTTCCAGAAGGTTTTCAGTTAAAGACTGCAAGAGGTCGTTAAGTGATTGTCCCTTCTGCTTGATCAATTGGGATTGATCTGTCAGTCTCTTGCTTTGTTTTGCTATCATAAATCCTTTGACCTCCAGTTAGTGAAATAAGTGTAAATCCTGTATGCTGCAGGTCTATGTCAGCTGAATCAGATTAAGAGGGTGGGGTAACCCTGGAGATTAATTATATGGAGAAAAAAGGGAACAAGAAGGGACACATAGATACCATCCATGGAACTTCCTGGGAGGAGACTGCTAGTATGCACTTAGGTAAAAAGCTGAAATCATCCAGAGAGGAGCTTCTGCTATCAGCAGGGCTTGCTGGCTTAAAGAAAGTTCTCCAAAACTTTTCAGAGTGGGGCTGTGTAGGAGGTGTGCTCTAAGTCATGGCATAAAAACAGAGCCTCTTAGGCACTCTGTGCGTCCATCTCCTATATTCCACTAGCAGAGTGACCTGGTCTGTGGGGAGACAAGCTGTTGTGTTGTGAGCACAGGAGGTGATGGTGCTGAAGAAATGTGTGAATCTCATGCTCAGCCCATGAGATCTGACAAGTCTGGAGTAACGCAGAGACTGAGGCCTTGTTTAAATTGCATCTTAACCTCGGGTGTGATTTAAAACCAAGATGCTTAAACTTGTGCCAATACCTATGTGGGCACTTGTTTCAATTTAATTTGATTAAACACTGAAAGCATAATGAGAAAGGCAGTCTTAGCACTGGGGGAAAAAGGATGTAAGTTATTTTCCCTGTGGACAAAACCTTGCTTTCCAAATTTTCAGTTCTCATGTGTAAGTTACTCAAAAGAGAGTGTTCTTTGCATTTTGTATCTGACCTATGGTGAGGAAAGAAAAACTAGAACCACCTAAAATTTGGCAAAAGTATATGTTAAAATCAGTATCAGACTTTATAGGATTCATGCAAATAGTATTAGTGAGGTCACATAACCAGCTGGGCCCATGTCCTCCTCTCAGCCATTATTTGCCTGGGGAAGATGCAGAACCTAAATGCAATATGAAGTCAGGGAAATCAACTGAGTTTTAATAGTTAAATTAGGTTTTGCAAAATATCCCACTTAAAGAAGCATGAACTCCAAGTTAATGAGTGCTTGCTTTAGAACAGTCCTTCTGCAATTTACCTTCTCATTATGCCAGACCATCTTTTCTCTTACCCCCAAATGTTGTGCATAATTTCCAGGGGCAGATAATAGTTCCAGTCTGGTAGGTCCTACTGTACACTCTGCGTGTAAACTGTGGCAGAGAGAAGTGGCCAATACATGGGAGTAGTGGGTCTTTTTCTCAATCTCCAAGATAAGGCAGTGCATGAAAGAAGTAAATTGGAACCACGGTAGGCTAAGGGGATGTACAAAGGTCTATGTAAGTCAAATCCTAATTGGAGGATCCTCTTTGTTCTGTATGTACAGAGTTAAGGCAGCCATGGGGCTCTAGACCAGATGCAGCTTCTGCAGAGCGTAAGAGACCTTTTAGCTGGCCAGGCTTTGAGCCCCAAATCCTATCTAAGAATTGATTTTTAGGCAAGATTTTGTCATATTTGAAGTGAAACTTGTTTCTCACATCTGTCTAACAGTATGTGTTCTCTTTTCCCCTGGGAGCAGTGGAGTGAAGTGCAGCAGATGATAAATGGTACCCCGATCTATATGTACCAGGACTGCAGTGTGCTTTCTGAGGGTGATACCGATCACTGGCTTCGCACCAACTGGATTTACCGGGGTGAGGCAGCCTCCCGCATTTATGTGGAGCTAAAGTTTACTGTGAGGGACTGCAAGAGCTTCAAAGGTGAAGTGGTGACCTGCAAAGAGACCTTCAATCTCTATTACATGGAGTCTGAACAAGATGTCGGGATCCAGTTCCGCCGCCCACTGTTCACCAAGGTCTGTATTGCTGGGGGTGAAGACTGAGTCATATCTTTTCAGCTTAAACTAGTCATATCTTTCAGCTTAAGCTAGGTGTGTCTTGCTGGCTGGGACAGGCCAGGAGAACCAGCATCTAGGGAAGGGCATGGATAGTAAGTGTTGTCCTTAGAGTAAACTTTACCCCCAGTGCCCTCTGTGATAATCAGAGCAGTCTTTGCCACAGGAGGCACAGGAGGTTTCAAATGAGATCAGACCTCTGTTCTGGGTAACCTCTTATTTAACCAGACACCATGTAGGTAAGGATTCTAAAGGGTTGTGACAGGGCTGGATGGTCACACCAATTTTTAGAAATAGTAAAGCAGAGACCAAAGGAATTTTACTTGCCTTAGGTAATAAAACAAGATTAGATCAAGCAAAGAATCCAGTTCAGGTCTCAGTGGTCCTGATCATTTACTCTGATTGCCATGAGATATAGGGTCTTATTTTATAAACCTGGAGGTGATGGCTTGCTACAGTGAAATTCTCCCTGGTGTAAAGGTGTTTAGCACTGCTATATTTTACCTGCTGTTTTTCTCAAGGTTGTGCCCTCTTGCCATGGAAACATTGGAACTGCAGAACAGAGAACCTCTGCTTTTATTTTCAGAGGAAATTCTACAAATCAGTTCTGTTCTAGTAGAAGCCACAGACCTAAATTATTTGACATTTGACTGCCCTTTCCTTTGCAGTTTAAATGGGATGTGATGAAAACAAAGAGTTGTAAAGGCCACCACAGGCAGAGCACAACTCTGGTAACTGATTCTCCTCTGTCCCCAGTGCTCCTCCACCTCCCCTCAGCCTACAGCATGAATTTGTGCGATACCTCCACAACTCCTAAACATGCCTTATGATCCCACTGCCAAATGCAGCTGCTCTACAGAGCCTTTCATCTCCCATCCAGCTACAAGGAGTGGGTGGTGTCGTACAATGGGAAGGGGCCTGCGGAGGAGGAGATCAGTTATCAGGCTCTCCCACCAAGAAGAAAGGCCACCCCACCTGCAGTCCAGCTCTTCCATGTCACAGGGTGTCACAGAGATCTTTCCCATTTGCTCAAGCATGGAAAGTATACTCACTCACTCACTCACTCACTCTCATCCTTTGTTTGCAGAGGCAGTGGGAATGCAAAAGCATGGGAGCATTTTTCACCCAAGTACCTGCAGTACTGAAATATGTTGAGTGCTGCACAAGGAGCACCTTACAGTAGACAATCTGAACTGCAGCAACTACAGCCTAAAAACAGGTGGCTGTAATTCCCTGGTTGGTTTCAAAGCACAGCTCTTGAGTGGTGTTGTGAATTTACTGCATGCAATTTGCAAACAAAGAAAATTATCACAGAAAAGAGATTTGCTCCTGTAAGGGGCTGTTCCTAAAGACCTCTGAAATCAGAGACTCGGAACACAGGGTACTGTAGAAGACCAGTGAATGACTACAAAGCAGTTGAAGGAGATGATGGCTGGAAGGTACAGAGGCAGGAAAAGATGCCCATCCCATTGTTAACACCTCTTCCAAGTGCGAAGAAAGCATGCAGTGCAGTGGCATTAGAAGCAGTTGGCCAGGCGGCCCCTAAAAGGCCTTTGTGTAAAAGAGGCTTGAGAGGCATGGCTATCTCAGCTGCTGTGGCCTGCTCAGATGGTAAAGCTGTTGTCTTTCTCTTTCTCATGTAGCTCAACACTGTGGCAGCAGATCGAAGTTTCACAAGCAGAGACATCGAGTCGGGGGCCATGCAGCTGAACACAGAAGTGTGCTCCATTGGGAAGCTCTCTCGCCGGGGCTTCTACCTGGCTTTCCAGAACTCTGGGGCTTGTGTAGCGATGGTGTCTGTCCGAGTGTATTACAAGACATGCCCAGAGGCGGTGCGGGGCCTGGCCCGCTTTCCAGAGACACTGGCAGGGTCAGAGGGGCTGACAGAAGTTCCTGGGGTCTGCGTGGAGTACGCAGCTGAAGAAGTGGGCTCTCCCCCCAGGATGCACTGCAGCACTGATGGGGAGTGGCTGGTACCAGTGGGCCGATGCCTTTGTGCTGTGGGGTTTGAGGAAGTCGATGGGAGCTGCGTAGGTGAGTATGCAGACACTAGCTGTAGGCCATGGGAGAGGTTCCAGAGAGCTAGAGATCAGAGTATCTGTAAGCAGAAAGTGGGATCAGGACAGTTAGTGTGGTCTACCTCTCTCTTGTCTACCCTCTATCTTATATCTTTCCTTCTCCGTAGCTTCTCTTTTGCAGTTGTGATTTTTCTCATCATGTGTCAGGTGTTAGACCTGCATGCACCTCTCCACTCCCTCTTGGGCTTCATCCAGGAGCTTTCAGCTCTGGAGCTAGTTTCTGCGAGCTGTAACTATGTGATTGACACTGACTCACTCAACAACTGGTTCTCAACCCTTAAACAGCAGCCTTGTTCTCCCAGGGCAGACGGGTCAGACACACAGAACAGGGTATTTGTCCCGTGACTAGAAAGCTGAGAGGCAGAGGGGACAGGTTTCTCTTCTGTCCCCCTTTCTTCTTGGACTGGGATGGCTCTTCTGCCATGGGAAACCATGTAAAGCATATTGCACAATACCGTGATGCCTGCACTTCTGAAGATGAGCAATTAGCAAGCAAAAGAGTCACCAGGGTGCTGGAGTCACAGCAAGCAAGGGTTGTTGGGAGTAAGAAGCGCAGGGCTCGTCCTTGGTTGCAGAGGGGACAAGATTCAACTTCTTATTGTCATGAGAGAGGACGTGTGAGGTGTTTTGGGGGATATGTATTATTGCAGGGAGGGAGGTAAAAGACAGCACATTTCTGCTTTTGTTGCCAGAGCTGTACGGCACAAGGCTAAGGCCACAGGGATCCCCGCAGGG
The DNA here is from genome assembly GCA_013397755.1 of Cnemophilus loriae. NCBI lineage: Eukaryota > Metazoa > Chordata > Aves > Passeriformes > Corvidae > Cnemophilus > Cnemophilus loriae. The sequence continues at coordinate 59,643 of VZTF01001315.1, forward strand.
CTCTCAGATTCAGCAGGTGCCCCGTGTCCCTGCTTTGCTCTGCTACAAGGATCTGATCTCTCTATGAATCCCTACTGCTTGCTGCTCGTTTTGCTTGGGGAGCTGGAGAAGGTTGAAGCACAAGATCCTTGCCCTCCTCCAGCAATCCCCTCTCCTTGCACAGCCCAGCCAGTTTTTCCACTTAGGTGCTACAGAGCTCTCCCCGCCCTCCTGAGAGCACTCCTCTGGGAAGGGGCAGGGAAGCTGTCATGTCTGGACAAGCCTCGACTGCTATCGCAGCACAGGTTCATTCTACATCTGTGCTTTCATCCCACTCCGCCCAAGTACAGCTGCAGCCAGGAGTATCTTTTGTAGGATTAGTAGGGACCGGGGGAGGTCTCCCAAGGGAGGAAGGGAAGAGGGGAGAATGTAGCAGGAGTAGGGAGAGGTACTTCATGATCAGAACAGTGTCTTTATTGGAGTGTCAGGGAAAGTGAATGCAGGTTGTCTACTGGGGGATCTCTTAGGATCTTCTCCCTCAGCAGAAAAGACCAGACTGTGCAATGGACTGGGAGCAATCCGGGTCAGGATAAAGACTGAAATCAGAGCTTTTACTTTGTCCTCAGAACACAGGAGGACTTCTCCTTCAGACATGTAAAGTGGGACAGGATAGAAGACCTGGCAGGGTCATCTGATTCTCTTTTGCTTTGAGTAGGAAGCAAAAAACCAGAAAGCTGCACCTTTGCCATTTAACAGGAAAAAGACCCTCACCTCTGTTACAGGACAGGAGACAACAGAAAGCCAGAGGTTGAGGTTCTTAACTAGTTCCCTCAACCTCTCAGTGAATTCCCAGCTGTATAAAGCTCCGCTGGGTGCAGAATGGCTCAGCCACCCCACAGTCCAGAGCATTCAGACTTTGCTGCCCATAAACCCAGAGCTCGTGATTAACTTCCTCAAGTATGTAATCTGCTGTGCCCACGGAGGCTGCCTGTGCCCCGGCCTGTGCCCTGGCTCCTTGCTGGGCTCTGCAGGGCGGCAGGTGAGCCGAGCTCCCCGTCAGCCCCGCTCTGGTCCCTGCAGCCTGCCCGGCCCGGTTGGCAGTCAGACTCTCGAGGAGCACCTGCAGGAATAAGGAATGAAGGAAGCGGCCCAGCCGTCCTCTCTGCCCTCTGGTGCTTGGTGAGCAGCCCCTTTCCCAGGCTTGTTTTTCCCATCGCACCGCCCGGAGCGGGTGCCCAAGGCCCGGGGGAACCGGGGGCCAGCGGGGCTGGGCGGGGGCCGAGGCTGCTGGCTGTGCGCCCGCCTCCCCCGCCCCCNCGCGGGCCGCTCCCGCCCCCTGCCGGCCGCCGCCGCCACCTCGTGTGGCGGGTGTCCCCGCTCCTGCCTTCCCCTCCCGGGTTTGTCCCTTCGACCGGAGTACCCCGTGCAGCGTCCGCCCTGCGCCCTCTCTGCCAGGGTGTTGTCTCCCTGCAAGGCGTCTCCTGCTTGGAGGGGCTCCGAACCGCCGGTGGGCACCGCGGATGTGGGCGGTGGGCTAGGGTGGCGCTGGAGCTCAGAACTGGAGGGACAGAGGCTCTCCTGGGGTCGGAGTTAGCTGCTCTGGAGCACAAGTCTTATGAGGAGCGGGCTGGAGGAGCTGCGGGTGTTCAGCATGGAGAAAAGGAGGCTCAGGGGAGACCTTACCACCTTCCACAAACACCTGAAAGGAGGGTGTAGCCAGGTGGGGAATCAGTTTCTTCTCCCAGGCAAGTAATGACAGGACAAGAGGACAGTCTTTAGCTGGTTTAGGTTGGACATTAGGAAGAATTTCTTCACAGAAAGGGTAATTAGACATTGGAATGGGCTGCCCATGGAAGTGCTGGAGTCACCATCCTTGGAGTTGTTTAAGGAAAGGCTGGATTGGCACTTGGTGCTGTGGTCTAGTTGCTATGGTGGTGTTCAGTCATAGATTAGACTTGATGATCTCAGAGATCTTTTCTAGCTTAATTGATTCTGTGATTCTTGCAAAGGTTCCCAGCCCCAAATTTCTATAATTTACTTGCAGACGGTCTCAGCCTGATAAGAGTGTGTGTATATTGTCTCGTATTTGTGGCAGGTAGTATTATACAGGCAACATCTGAACCTCTGTGTTATACAAGAATGTGGCCATGCACTTCCTTTGTTTTTCATGTCAAAGCTCTCCTGACCCAAACTGATCCAATGTCAGGAACTCTCAAATCTTATGCTGGAGCAAAGTGACAGGAGCCTCAAAACTTTAATCTTCAGTCCAGCATGTAGAAGTGTTCTCAGTTGTGAGCAGCCTGAAGATCAGAGTAACTTTTACTGCCTGTTTCTCAAAGAGATGGTTTGATCTGGAATATAAATAGAATCTTTTTGCGCTGTGACAATCAATACTTGAGCCTTTTAATTATTTTCAATGGCCTTTGCTATCAATAATCACATAGTTGCATGATTGTATCTCAGAATGATAGACTTTCCTGAGTGGCTCTGTCATTTCCTGAAATCAGAAAGTGCTGGTTGCTCCTACTTGTGATTGTTTCTCTTTTCTGGGCTCTTCTAGCATTCCTCCTGCAGACTGATGATGAGTAGTCTTGTTTGGCCTGTGGTAGTGAAAAGTTTTCAAGATCCCTCAGGTGTTCCTCTGTGTCTTATAGCAGGAATGGCTAGATTGTTTTTTTTTGTCTTCTGGATAAAGAGTCATTTCCTATGCTGTGCTCCACCACAGTAAACCGTTTGTGTGAGGCTCCTGAACAGATGGTTTTCTCCATTGGGATCTCCTGAGGGATTACACAGGGTATTGTTTTTATAGTGCAATATGAAAAGGGTCATTCCCTCAATGCGCAAATTAAATGCAAAGTGGTAGCTCTGGCAGAAAATTAGTGTATGCATATCTCAACCATCTGATTAGCAATAGGTTGGTTGTTTCTTTAGCTAAAGAACATTTGATTTGTTTAGGACAGGCTGGCAAACCATTAAATTCACAGGTTGCCTTGAGCTCCGTCACTGATTTTCTCCTCCCTGCTACACAACTGTAGAGGTGAAGCATTGACCTTGAGATAACTGGTAAGCTGACCAGTGCTTCTGTAGATTGAACTAATAGTAACACAGCAAAAACAGGTTGTCAGATGTTATACTAAGAGAATGTGGCTGCTCATTTTTGTAGGACTGGAAGTAGAAAACACGTGACACCTATTCTCTTGCAGTCTGTGTTGGCTCCATAGCCAGTTACTCTTGATGCTGTTAGGTGAACTGACAGTTTCCTAGACACTCCCCAGGGCCCTGCTAGGTGATGCTCTGGTACAACACTTGAAAGCAGCAAAGATGCTTCTGCTAAAAAGCCTACTGGCTACCCCATATGAAGTCAGCAACCAGAAGACTCTGAGGAGTTCAAGGATTTGTAGCTACTATTTATGGCTCTTATTTATGGTGTGGAAAGCTTGAAGAGCAAGGTGGGGACCAGTCTGGGTTTACATTAGAAGAAGTTTTTGAGGTTGATTCCGTTTTCATACAGCATCTGTGAGGAATGAGATCTCCCCCTTCTTCAGTAGACAAGTCCTGTCATAATACTGATGCTACCTTGAGTTTTCCTCTTCTCTTTATCTGCTCTGAGATGATTGATCTAGATGATTGCCAGGGGTTCATTCCAGCCTAAATATTTGTAAGAAAATGGAGGCAGATAAAGGAGTGTTCAAGAAGCTCAACAAAACTGCCAGGTGGTTTTTCGTTGATCTGTGTTTATTGATTATCTTATGTTGGCTTGTTTGCCCTTCCACAGCCTGCCAGCGAGGGTTCTACCGCCACTCCCTGGATGCTAAACACTGCCTGAAGTGCCCCCCCAACAGCTTGTCCAACGAGTCAGGGGCTACGTCTTGTTCCTGCAATGCAGGCTTCTACCGAGCAGCTTCGGAGGGCCAGAACATTGCTTGCACTCGTGAGTCGCACACAGAAAGAAAGAACAATATCCACGCAGGCTGGGGAATGAACTTATTGAGAGCAGCACCACAGAGAGGAACTTGGGGGTACTGGTGGGTGAAAAATTGGGCATGAGCTGGCAGTGTTAGCTTGCAGCCAGAAAGCCAAGTGTATCCTGGACTGCATCAAAAGCAGTGTGGCCAATAGGGCAAGGGAGGGGGGATTCTCTTTCTCCACTCTGCTCTTGTGAGACCTCATCTGGAGGGCTACATCCAGGTCTGGGGCTCCCAGTACAAGAGAGACATGGACCTATTGGATCAGGTCCAGAGGAGGGCCCTAAAAATGATTGTAGGGATGGAACATCTCGCTTATGAGGAAAGGTTGAGAGAGCTGGGATTGTTCACCCTGAGAAGAGAAAGCTTCAGGGAGATCATGTTGAGGCCTTTCAATACTTAGTGGGGTGTGCAAGAAAGATGAAGAAAGGGGTTTTATACCAAGGGCTGTAGTGACAGCACAAGGGACAATGGTTTTAAACTGAAAGAGGGTAGATTCAGATGGAACATAAGGAAGAAATTTTTTACAGTGAGGGTGGTGAGACACTGAAACAGGTTGTGGGTGCCCTATCCCTGGAAGCATTCAAGGCCAGGTCGGATGGGGCTTGGAGGAACCTGGTCTAGTGAAAGGTATCCCTGCCCATGGCAGGAGAGTTGGAACTAGAAGATCTTTAAGATCTCGTCCAACCCAAACCATTCTGTGATTCCATGAACAGTGATATGGGGGAAGAAACAAAAGGTTGGAAAATGGGGATGAGAGATCAGAGAGGCAGAGGCTGAGGTGGAGAGAGGGCTGCATTTGAAATGCATCAGCAGATGGGAAGCTGCCACAGAACTTTGGGCATTAACAGCTGGATCTAACACTTCCTTTTGTGCTCCCTGTAGGCCCGCCCTCGGCTCCCCGCAATGTCAGCTTCTCCCTGATTGGCACCCAGCTGAGTCTGTGGTGGCAGCCACCCAGCGACCATGGCGGGAGGAAGGACCTGAGTTACACAGTCTTCTGCCAGCGCTGCCATTTCCTATCCTGTGAGCCCTGTGAGGCTGGCGTGGTGTTCTCCCCCAGTGCCTCTGGTCTCACGAAACCTGCAGTGGACGTGGATGGCCTAGAAGCTTACACCAACTACACATTCACTGTGGAAGCCCATAATGGTGTCTCAGGAATGGGACCTGCTCCACAGAGAACTGCTCCAGCTGTCTGGGTCTCAGTTGGACATGCAGGTTAGCAGAAGCAGAGAGAATTTCTTCCTGCTCATCATGAAAAGGAAGAGGAATCTCTGTGAATATTTAAGCTTTCTCCATCTTCTTCCTCTGCCTGACATGGGTTGGTATGGTATGATAAGGATTCTAAAGCACCTCTGCCCCTGGCATATAAAGTCCATTAGTCATATTCCTTGCAAATCAAAGTAGCAGTAATCATTATCCACCAAGATCTGTGAATCTGCCAAGAACTTAACAGAGGTAAGGAGGATAAAGCCCTCCCTGTCACACAGCCTAAGTATTGTTACCTGTGTGACAGGAAGAACGAGGGCTGTGTCATGAAATATTTCCTGTGACTCAGGTATTGCAAAACACCAAACACAACAAAAACCCTGGTATAACTGGGAAAAAAAAGGGTTTGGAAGCATGGAGAGATGAGGATGTTAAATCTAGACACCTTTCTGTAGCTTAGCTTCAATCTGGCTAGTTTGGCTGTCCTGTAAATACTTTCCAGAGCACCGTGAAATGTGATTATAGAAAAGTGACATCACAGTGCTCAACAGCCCTTGGTGCATTCCCTGGGTTCTAATTTAGTAACAAAATATGACTTTTCTTCCTGATGCTATGCGGGGGCAGCACAACTCTGAGCTTAGAAAAGCAGAGCTACTTTTGGCTTGCCTCATCACTTCCTGACGATGATGAAGGACAAGGAAAGAACCAGGCTTAACTCCTCAGTCCTTGCTGACTCTTGAGAATTATCTTTTTATTCATGAACAGCATGCATTTGCAGTCAGCTGAGAGATTCTGAGCGTTGAGTTTCACTGTACCCTTACGCAATGCAGCTGCATTCATAAGTCATTACATAGGATAGCTGTGCTACTGCTGCTGTAGGAGCATAAAATCCTAACATTTTTTATTTCAAATTGGACACTTTCAGTGCATTCCTGGAATAAATGTAGTTTCTTGGAACGTGGATTTTGTTTTGAGGGCCAAACAAAGTTATGCTTCCACTGTTGGGCCAGAAGCATACTATTCATGGAAAGCAATTAATTACAACCAGAGACCTCATTTCCCTTCCAGCACACAAGAGAAAAATGACAGTGGCAATGAGACTCAGCTCCAGATGCATGGTATGACCAGAGCTTCTGGTGGAAAGAGGACGTAGTTTGCATTTTGTTTGTATTTCTCCCTCATGTTGTCTGTTCTCTGCCCTGCAGCTCCAGTGACAGTATCCCAGTTTATTCTGACACAGAGAGATGACAGTAGTCTTTCTGTTTCTTGGCTTGCCCCACGGCAACGCAGCCGGACCTCGGTGGAGTATGAGGTCATGTTCTTTGAGAAGGTAAGGCCTGCCTGATTTGCTCTTCCCCCTTTCACCCAGAGGAGTGGAAGTGTCCTCTTGTTCAGCATGCATTTGTTGATCCTATTTGGTTCCTGCAGGGAGAGGAGGCACGTTACACAGTGAAGCACCTTCTTGAGCCGAATGTCACTCTGAGAGACCTGCAGCCAGACACAGCCTACCTGCTCCGTGTGAGATCCATCACACCCCTTGGGCCTGGGCCCTACTCCCCAGAGCAGGAATTTCGCACCCTTCCACCAGGTAAAGGACAAGCACTGGTATCTCATCTGGGAGAAACTCACTTCCCCATCAGATTGTATGTTCACATGGTACATGGATCTCTTTTCGTGTTCTGCTGGCTATAAGGCATGGGCACCACACTCCTGAGTTCCTTGTCACCAGAGCCAAGCCTGTTGCTTTGTAAAGACAAAAGGCATTTTTCCTATTTCCTTGCTGTCTTACAAAATTTGCTTGTACTTTCCCCTTTAGACCTGATCAGTCTCAGTTTAGTGTGTTGTACTGGCTCCATAGTTAACCAGACCTTCATTTAGTTCTTGAAAGACATTTTAATTTTGGCTAATGTTTTTAAGTTTGAATGCTGGTCATATGATTACCATATGCCTCCTTTTGCGTGCCAGTTACTAGTGAAAAGGAGAACTCAGAGGACCTCAGCACTATTTTTTCCAGCTTTATCAGTTCCACTGTATGTATTTTAATGAAATAAGGACACGGGAGAAAGCTAAGGCATACCTTAATGTAACTAAATAGTTAAATTAACAGTGTAAAAGCTGATAATGAGTTGGGATACCATTGCTGGAATATAAAGGTTGGGCCCTTTTTGGCACCAGGAGCTTTTGGTAAAATCTCCATAAAGTCACAGTGACAAATTCTGATAACAAAAATGATGTTTAACCAATTAAATAATGTACTACAAAGGCCCGTGAAAAAGATGTAAATTAGCACGTACAGTTGTTTTGATTAAGAAAGAATAAGTTAGAAAATACTTTCATCAGGATTATGCTTTATTTCAAATAAAAGTTGATCACCTTATCATGCCAAGACAAAGGTATTTTGAATATGAAAGGGATTAAAAAGAAGTGCCAGCAAGATTTCATTTGATGAGAGTTCTTGTTTGATAATACTAGGAGCATTGTTTAGCTGTTATAGTCTAGGAATATTAGTATAGCAGGATTTGCAAGGAGTGGCAATTTCTTATTTAAATCTGAATTTGATAATTTAGATCCCTTAAATTCCCGCAGAAGTTCTATGTATCTGAAAGCTTGTCCATTTTATTAATAAAAGATACTATTTCACCTTCCAAATCTTAGCTTTTTGATTTTAACAAAACAAGGACATTAGCTCTGCCTCTTGATTTCTGCTTAACTAAGCTAGTGATGTTTAATAATGAGTCAGCATCAAATTGAGGAAGAATAACTAGTGTTAATTAGGCTTTATGGATGCTGACCATTGGACTAGATGTTAGGAAACACTTCCCCACACAGTTCTCTGTATCATCTGTTCCTTGCTTTAAAATATGCTCATTTATTAGAAGAAAATTACTTGAGGGTTTTCTTTCTTCCAGATGTTTTCCTAAATCTCTTTTGGGAAAATGTCAAAAAGATGTGGATTCTCATTACTTCTCCATCAATACATTTTAAGTTTTTAATTATTTTTTTAATTATGGGAAAGAAGTTTTAAAAACACCAACAGAGGTAATTTAGTATTTTCTCTGATGAATTCAAATATACTTTGTGGAAATGTCTAGCTTTAGCTTGAGAACCTAAATGGAAGGAGACAGCCTGTGTTATGTGAACGCTATCTGAAAGCTAGCCAATCACAGAATGAAACCACCTGATGCTCAGTTTTGAGAAAACAGGAATATGATGTTAGACTGCAAGTTTGTAAGTCAGTATTTGTTTCAGGAGTCCTAAGCAGAGAGGGGCTTTTGTCAGGGTAATTAGGCAAAGGACCAGGCTCAGATATTGATGGGAGGGGAGTGTGTAATTAATTTCATAAACAAGAACAGAGTCACTTTAGACTGTTGGGGAAAATCATGTCTTTGACTTGCCATAGTTTAAATCAGCTACTGAGGAGGAAGAAGGGCCTGATCTGAAAGGATTGTTGGAGAGGAGTGGGAGGGAAGGAACATCGGTTCTTCATTTTTGAAAGTGTCATGGAATTTAGGTAGGAAATCAGACATAGGGATAAATTACTCAACTGGAAGACCAAGATTGTAGATAGGAGTCAACCAGATAACCACCAGAAGGTGCTCCATGCACATGAATAACAGTATGATAGGACTCCCATCTGGTGGCTCTGCTGCCTGGAAGACAAATGGCTGTAACTTGCCTGATGCCATTAACTGGTAGAAGCTGGTTGGTATGTTCCAGACAAATAGATACTGGTCTTTTAGGTGATATGGCCTCTCTCTTTGTTTCTGCAGACACAGGAGCTCTGTCTGGTGGAGTCATAGTCTCTATTATCTTCGGAGTTCTCCTGTTTATTGGGCTGATTCTGGGATTTCTCATGTTTCGGCGAAAGTAAGTATTGATTTTTGGTATTGAAAAAGGTATAGATGTAGGAATAGCTGAGCTATGGGAGTTTGAGAAAGGGAGGCCCTGATTTCTCACAGTATATTGTATAGGTAGAGGTTAGTTAGAGAAGAAAAACACCAGTGTGCTTCAGCAAGATGGAAAGGGTCTCAGTAAGTAATTTTGATTAGGAGGATTGGAGGAAATGATATTGTAAGATAATGTTTGCTGTTGGGAACAGAGGGAAATGTGGTGATTTCTCGGTTTTGTTATAATCCAGCAGAATCGTGTTGTTATTATGACAGAGGAATAAAAACATTGTTATGGTACAATCATTTCTATAGCTGATGACCAGTTGAGTGGTAATACATGTATCAAGTCATTCCAAACCATTTTCCATATACCATTACTGTTGGTGTCCTCTACCCATATACAAAATCCTACTTTCCTTTTCAGTGTCTATAAGGATGTTATTGATTGGTTTTAAGAAGATCAGATATTCTTCTGAAGCGTACAGAAAACATAAAATAAACAGAAATTGTCTGTAACTGAGCATAAAACTCCCTGTGTGAAAACAAAGCTCCATTTCTAAATGCTAATGAAGTGTCACATTTTTTTGCCAGCTGTACTTTTCCAAGTAGGTGCAGTGTCTGGTTCCACTTTGCTCTGTGCTACCCTGAACTCCTTCCCTAGCCAAGTAGGGCGGACACCCTTGAAGTCTTGCTTTTCCCTTTGCTATCTGCTGACCATTTTATTTTCACTACTCTTTCTGATGTTCCAGGAGGGCTCGTCGGAGACGCGCACGGCCAGATTACAATACTTCGGGCTTTGAGCGAGGTGAGCTTCAAAGGGGTAATAAAACCAGGGGGAAGCCTGGAATGTGTTGGGAGGAATGAAAAGAAACATTAATTTTAAACCAGACACTGGCATGGCTTTTCTGATGTAATTTGCCTCTTCCCACAACAGTTCTACTCTTCAATGTAGGTTTGGTAGATTTTTTTACTGCCGTTGTCAGAAGCCCATGGATTCACTTCTGCTTTTGTAGTTATGCTTTAAAAAGGTCATCCAAAGAGTTGATAGGTTAATTTGCTCTTTTGTTTCCCTTTACCATAGAGAAGGTCTGGTTGAAACCCTATGTAGACCTGCAACCATATGATGACCCCAGTAGAGGGGTGCTGGAATTCACTAAGGAACTGGACGTCTCTTGTGTTACTATGGAGAATGTGATTGGAGAGGGTGAGTTACTTATTGCTCTCCCCATCTTTCATTTTCCCCACACTGTTGTTTTGCTGTCTATCCTTGAGTTCATCTGTGACATTTTGCCTCTTGTTGTCTTCAGGGGAGTTTGGGGAGGTCTATCGTGGGTCCCTGCGACTCCCGGGGAAAGAACGTATTGTGGTTGCTATCAAGACTCTGAAATCAACATATTCAGACTCACAGTGGTGGAACTTTCTGCGTGAAGCAACAATTATGGGGCAGTTCAATCACCCAAACATTGTGCGTCTGGAGGGAGTTGTCACCAAAAGTAAGTAAGAGTGTGTGTGAGAGAGTCCTGGGAGGAGAGCAGAAACTGGCACATTTCTCATGCCTTTCTTAGAGAGTTTGCTGTCAGAGAGGCTGTTCTGGGAGAAGACAGGCATTGTCATGTCAGAGGATGAGGAAGGGAGGAGAGGTATGGATTTCCAACAGAGTCCTGAGGCAGTGTTAGGAGAGATCTTCTAGGGCTGGTGAGTAGATAGAAGTCGGGATAGTGCAAGGGATGCTGCAGGGTTATATGTGCCACACAAGGAGGGGTTCAAGATGATTGGGAGATGTCTAAGGAGAAAGGGCAGCCAGCTGTGCCAGTGGACTGGGGGTGTTAGCTGGGGTTGGACATGGTTCTCTGTGTTGGGGAATATGGAGGGCATTGGAAGGCATGAGTAGGAGAGTTTGAAAAAGGCTGAAACCCTCTTGTCTTCCTCAAGGGAGGCCAATGATGATCATCACTGAGTATATGGAAAATGGAGCACTGGATACCTTCCTCCGGGTGAGAAACTCCAATCTGTAATAGGCTTGTGTACTGCCAGAATTTGCACTTGACCTGGATTTAGGGCCCTAAAATAAAACTAGAAATATGATTCAGACATCCACTTACTTTCTGCTTACTGACATTTCCAGTGTCAGCAGCTTGATGCCACCCAGTTTGTTCAGTAACTAGAGTGCTGTCTTTGGTAGTTGAAATGCAGCTGCTTAATAATGACTCTGGAGACCACCACCAGTCCCTTAGTGAGAACCTGTTGGGGCCTTTGGGCTGCAGCATTGCCTTTTTGCTTGTTCATCACTGTCCGCTTCGTAAGTTGATAAGCTCAGTGACTAGAAACCAAACGGATCAATGTCACTTCTCCCGCTTGTTCTTCCATGCAGGAGAATGAGGAAAGATTTAGCGCTGTGCAGCTTGTGAGCATGCTGCAGGGAATAGCCTCTGGCATGACCTACCTTTCAGAACACAATTATGTGCACCGGGATCTGGCTGCTCGCAACATCCTGGTAACACGCAGTCTCCAATGCAAGGTGTCTGACTTCGGTCTCTCCCGAATTTTGGAGAATGACGCAGAGGGAACCTATGAAACCAAGGTAACGCAAACGCAGTTTTTCAGCCTTGTAAATTAACTGTAGTCTCTGGGGAAAAACCTGTAGTAAAATTGCAAGTCATGGTGCGGGTGGTTCAGAAGGTGGTACTTTTGTCTCTGGAGTCCATGTTGATTTTGTTTGCTAAGAAATTCAGAGGGACTGGTGTTAAAATGAGAAGGAAAATAAGAGGTCTGATCTCTTGGGCTCAGTTACTAAATCTTTGAAGATAGCCTTGCTGCAATCAGAGTTTTGGACTAGAGTCATCTCCATGTCTCTTTCAGTGAAAGTTCCAGTAATTCTAATGCATGGCATCCTTCAAAGCGGGACTGTGACTGGTGTCAGGCTCTTACTCCCACAGCAGAGATTTTGTGTAGCATTCAACTGAACAGAGCGCTTAAACTCATTTACTTTCCAAGAATATTTCTCTCCTTTTGAGAAATTTCCCTCGGGTGGTTACATGTCACTTCAAATGAAGTGGGCCCAATCTCTGAACCACTTTGTAAGGTCCTTGCATGAAAACGGTGGAGAAATACAACTCAGTGATACATGCTGTATACACTATGTTTCTGCACTTTTACAGGGCGGTAAGATTCCTATCCGATGGACAGCCCCAGAGGCCATTGCTCATCGGATTTTCACCTCAGCCAGTGATGTCTGGAGCTTTGGAATCGTCATGTGGGAGGTGCTGTCATTTGGTGACAAACCATATGGGCACATGACCAATCAAGAGGTAACAGACACTGAGTTCAAGGGCTGATTTAAAAAATAAATGAGGCATGTGGGCACAACTTTTGTACATCTCCCTCAGCGTGCAGTCTTGACTTTCTTTTGAACACATAATTACTTTGTTTCCCTCCCTGCTAAAAATCAGTGCAACCAAGTCAAGGGCAGTAAGTATTGAGGTGTCAACAGCAATAAGCCAAATTAAAGAGTGGTTAAATCAGCCATGGCATTTGGTCTGTAGATATTCTCTATTGGTTTTGTTTTCTTCTCTTTCTGGCTCTGGTGCATTATGTCTGGTCTCATTCTAGGCTCAGCACATGCTGTTGAAATTATTCCTCAGAGTCTGGTTCCCCTTCTCTCACTGTGCCTGTGCCAGGATCATTTGGTCCTCACTTCTCATGAACATGTCCTGAGTGGCAAATGGGAACTAAACTAGTAAAGAACTGAAAATACATGCATACACCACTTCGGTTTTTGGCATCCCTTAGGTGTCTTGATCCTGTGCTGTGCTGCCCAAACCCTGTGTCATACATGTGTAAATCTGCATCAACGTCTCCCTGGCCGCACACTGTGAAGTGGTGAATAGCTGCTCCCAGAGGTCTCTGGCTCCTCTTCTGCAGTCTCTGCTCTTAGCCAGATTTCTCTCTGTCCTCTGTGCAGGTGATGAAAAGCTTAGAGGATGGGTACCGGCTCCCCCCGCCTGTGGATTGCCCATCTATCCTCTACGAACTCATGAAGAGTTGCTGGTCACACGATCGGATGAGGAGGCCTCATTTTCAGGAAATCCGGGCACAGCTGCAACATTTCATCTCAAGTCCCCAGCTCCTCCGGCCTGTTGCAGACTTTGATCCCAGGTAAGCAGGCTGTCACCAGAGGAGGAGAGGTTAACTGGGACACTTCACCTCCCTGTCCCCAGCAGGAGGAGATGCAGTGTGAGACTGGAAAGATGGACTTTGAGTGCTCTGTGTGCAGAAGATAGCAGTCATCTCTGTCTCCTAGTGACAGAGGGCAGAGCCATTGGCCTGGTCTGACCTCACTGTGCAGAGAGCAGATTAGTTGGCCCAACCCTGGCAGAGGCTGCTTGCTTGCCCTTTGGCTACTGTCTCCTAGTGCTGTCCATTTCAGGTGGTTGCCTGGCTAATGAAGGGTTTATCTGTCCCTAGGGTAACACTCCGTCTCCCCAGCTGCAGTGGATCTGATGGGATCCCCTACCGATCCATCCCTGAGTGGTTGGAATCCATTCGCATGAAGCGCTACATCTCCAACTTCCGCACTGCTGGCCTGGACACCATGGAGTCCATTCTGGAGCTCACTGCTGAGTAAGTGCAGGCCAAGCTCCCACAAGGCCCCTCAGGCTGTGCTACAAGAAGCTGTGCTCATCCCTGTGCGATCTGAACAAGCACGGATATTCACTTGGAAGGCTTCTCTCCATCCTTCTCCGTGCAGTTAAATGGAAGTGGACTGGCTTCTTGACCTAAAAGGGAAGAATCAGCCCAGAAATGGGAGCAGCCCAAACTGTGAGACTAATTCCCCAACTATCCATGTCCATGCTTGAGGCTCTTCAGCTGCTCTGAACTCCCATCAGACACAAACAGCAAGGGGAAAGAACAGATGGCAAACAGTTCTCTAACCTGATCATCTCCCCACACTTGTAGGACTCCGTAAGATAATTTCCTTGCCACAAACTCCATATAGACTAGTGATATCCCCCCACTCCATCAGCCAGGCACTGTTGTGTCGTAGAGCAAATCTTTCTGGGCTCCTCAGAAGGACTCAGGACACAGCTATGTTATTGTGCCAGGGATGTTCAGCCAGCTCCAACCAGGGCAGTTAAGTGAAACAAATGAGCAGGCACAGACCTGCTGAAGGGTTGAGACATGGCCCCTATCACAAGCTGATTTAATCACAAGTCCTGATTTACTGGGAGCATAGGCCTAGTCACAAGGTGGGAGAGGTCAGTTGACTGGGTGGGCAGAGGTAGCCAGGGAAGGGCAGGAATATCTAGAGGTTTCTTCCCTCTAGATCAAAGGTAGGTGTATTAGGAGGCACCGAGGGAAAGGAAGCTTTCTGAACTAATGCTTGGTAACTGTTTCTGCCCATAGCCACACCCTCGTCCCTAAGGAACAAGAACAGCAATTCATTTTTTCCTTTATTTCCCCATTTCCTTCAGGGACTTGAAACAGATGGGAGTGTCACTTCCAGGCCACCAGAAGAGGATCTTGTGCAGCATCCAAGGCTTTAAGGAGTGATCAGTCGTTGCATTCTTAAGCTTGAAAAATGCCCATCCTTACCAGATATCACTTGGAATCATTCCTATGGCAATTGCTTCCAAATGAGTGACTGGACAAGCAAAGCAAAACAACCAGAACTGAAAAAGCTCATGAGGCAACACCACCTGCTCTCATTTCTGTTCCCCCTTGCTTTAGCTCTACAGCAGCCATCAGTGCGTTTCAGAGCACTGGTCTTAGAAACTGTTCTCAGCCCTGTCTTCTGCAGTCCACTTTGTGCAGCACTAAGTAAGCCCTGTAGTCCACATAGTGGAGTTTCAGACCCTCAGTAGATCCCATGGAATACAGAGTGGGTGGAGAGTGGTGGATAATGTTTTAAGATTGGAGATGAGGGTTCAAGACAGGCTGGGACATTCAGGGAGCAGGCACAAGAATACAGACAGGTATCATTCACTCCTCGGCATACATTCCTTCTCACTTCAGCACCCTTCTGTCTTTCTTATTTTGCATCAGGAACAAACTATTCAGTCCTTAACGAGGCTGCTGCTAAGGCATATATTTTTTTAATGCAGCTATTCTTGCCTTGAACACCTACCTGTGGTGTACTTCTTTCTTTGGAGGAGAAACTGGGAGTAGAAGCACACCCCGCTGTAACTTGTGTGATCACATCACCTCAGCATGTTGCTGTTTTGCACATGCACACTTCAGAGGGGAGATTTACATCTCTCCAGACTGCTTAAATACCTTTTCTTATGTCATGGACAGAAAACCCTTTACGTATCCATTTTTCTCTGCCCCTTTTTAAAAGAGACAATAGTCTTGTTTGGCTGGAATAGGGTATTTGTAACAGAAAAATGTGTAGGTGGTCTGTCTTACTCCTTCTCTGTGGAGGAAATGTTATTATTTATCAGATCTCAAGACAGTTATAGTCTGTAAATAATATTTTGTAAATAAACCTGTGGCAGAGCAGGCCGTGTTGGAATTCTTTGGCTTATTTCAAATAGGATTGTGACCTTTAGCATACATATCATAAGCTCCAGCAGGGTCCTTACATCCATCTTTAGTTGTTTCAGCCAATGCTCCTTGTCCACTTAACTGCAGATTTAACGTGGAGGTGCAATTGCATTAGAATTAAAGGATACCTTTGCCGCTGGTCACTTCAGATTTTTTTCTTTCAACTCATTTACAGGCATATCTATCTAAAGTCCATCTTTTTACAGATCCTGTAAAAAGGATTATTCCTAAATCATAAATACCAGCAACTACTGCTGTGTTTGATGAAATACATGTGAGTAGTACTTCTTTCTCCTGCAGATTAGACTGTCCAGGAGAAAGGAAAATTCTCACTGATGTTCCTAAGACTTTCTCCCACTTGGGAAGAGTAGCTACCTCAGGATTTATTTTTCAAGTCTAGGTTGGTGAAGGTGAGTGCTACACATTCAGCAATGTGACTTGCTAAAGTGTTTCCATAACTGTATAATGCTTTAAATTCTCAAGGCTATAAATTAACACTGCTGCTTCTGGGAGGGCCTTGCTTAACCATAGATGACAGGAGGGCTAAGAAGCAGAGATCTAAAGAACTGCAACCTGAAGCAAGAAGGCTGGTTTCTATTCAACACGGACCATGGCTACGCAAGTCACTGTCACTATAGCAAGAGAGAGAGCTGACAAGGAAAGCTGTGAGTTTTTAGTATATCAGTCTTAGTAATAGAGGTCTTTAACATGAAGTATAGATAACCAGTAAAGTTGCTACCTGGCAGATACCCAAGGTAGCAGAGAAGTCCTGATGAGGCTGACACAAGACTACAAGCTTGTGTCATGCACATGTACACTTTGGCCTGTCACTGCAGGTGATAGAGAAGGGGCAGTGGTTGATATATCAGATAGTTGTGCTGCCATGCAGAGAGACCTGAATAGGGGGGAGAAATGAGAACAGAGGAGATTCAGGAAGTTGAACCAAGGGAACTGCAGAGCCTCACAACTGGGGAGGAATAGCCTCACGCACCAGTACAAGCTGGGGATTGGAAGGTAGCTTTGCAGGAAAGGACTTGCACATCATTGTGAACAGAAAGTTCCACCTGAGCCCTTTAGCAAAAGAAAACAACAGTACCTGGGCTGCATTTCAGCAAATGGATCAACAGTAACGGGAAGGAGGCAATTCTTCCTCTTTATGTAAGCATTGGTCAGACACCTCAAGTGTTGTGTCCAATTTTGGGGTCCCCAGTACAAAGAAAGACATAGACTTAATGGAGCAAGCCCAGTGAAAGGCCACTGTGGTTTTGAAGGGATTAGAGCATCTGACATACAAGGAGAGGCTGAGAGAGCTTGGAGGCTGTTCAGCTTCAAGAGGAGAATGTTTGGGTAGCTTTTATCATTATATAAATACCTGATGGGAGTGAAAAAGGAGCCAGACACTCCTCAATGGTATCCAGTGAAAGAAGCAGCAGTGAGAACACACCAAAATGCAGTAAATTCCATTTGAAGGTGAGAAAAACCTTACTGTGAGAGTTGTTAATGCTGGAACAGATTATCCAAGTCTCATCCTTTAAGGTATTAAAAAGCAACCTGCTCTGGTTGACCCTGCTCTGAGCAGGGAGGTCTCTTCCAACTTCAAGAGTTAGGAGCTGCTGAATCAGCTGGCCTGATAGAGAAGAGGCTGTTCAGTTCCACGTCCTCAGGGTACAGCCAGTAGCAAGCCTGAGCATGTATTCCCAATAGGCACTCATGCACAGAAAATCTCCAAGTATATAATGTGTGCACGTATTTAAACGCGCGCACACACAGCGTACATGACTAGCCGGAGGCAGAGAGCACAGCAGACATGCAAGCACAGCACAGACAGCCTAATCCTCTTCCCTGCTCTGGCTGATCAGGATGAACCTGTTAGAGGGAAACATGCACATGTATACGATGGATCCCTCTAGTGCCTGAGACCAGCCATCCTGTAGCTGGCTCCAACGCCCTGGAGCCTGAGCTGGTCTCCTCAGTTGCTGGCACCAGGCCACGCAAATCCTCAAGGCCTGCAGCCCTGCTGCAGTGGTGGGCATGCAGACATGCACACGCACACCCTAGAGCCCTCCAAGATTTAGCCTTAGACATTGTCTCTAGCCAGCAGCTGGCTCCAGGATTCCCTGGTCTCCCAGTGTCCTCACACACAGATGCAAACTCTTCTCTTGCAGCTGGTCTCCTGACTCAAGAGTAGCTCCTGGTACCTTGAGCAGCAGACTCACACACATCTTCACAGCATTTAGCCAGACCTGCAGCCAAGCCCCGTCCTAGCTCTCAAATCTCTTATCCTACTCACCAGCTACTCTGACTTAATTTTCCTGGTGATAACACAAGGATATACACACACACACAATATGCATGCACTCAGGTCTGTCCATTTGCTTGCATTTAGATCCACTTGTACAGAACAGATTCCATGCACAGGGAACCAAAAAAAAAAAAAATAGAAGCTATTATGAAGACAGGACAGACGGCACTGATGACACACAGGGCATGGCCAGACAAGTGTACTGTGTACGTGCAGCCACCTCCTTCTGTGCCCTTTTCCTGTCAAGTTTTTCCCATGGTGCTTCCCCCATCCTTGATCACTCCCAGTTCCTGCCTTTGATCTCCCCCCTACACATCCCATGCCCCTCAGAGGGGAAACCTCCCTTTAACCCACAAGGTGATCCCTTCCCATTGACTTCACTGGGTAGGTCTCCTACCCAGACACCAAGGCTATGGTCCTCTGCTAGCTCTGGGAGGAGCTGAGTTAGTGCTTCTCTGCCCCAGCATTGTTCCTCTCCTCTGCACTCCTCGGTGTTTGTGGGCACGAGCTTTTAATAACATGGTCTAGAAACAACCTCTCACAACAATGCCTACAAACTAGCAACAGCTAGGGTAAGAAAAATAAATGTACCCATTTGTTTATTCTCTACTCATCCTATAGAAAACCTCAAGACATTTACTGGATCAATTTGCAAGGAGTCATTAAAGATTTCCACCAGACTGGCAAGAGATCAAGAGTAGGTTTCATGTCTTTGAAGTGTAGAAACATTGTGGTAAGCACCAAAGAGGAGGTTCGCTGGCAGTGACCATCACAGTGCCATGCTTAGAACCATAAACATCAAGCACAAATGCTTTCTGAGAAGCAATAGCTAGGGCAAAGCAAACAAAGTGTCCACTTCTATTACACTCCACTTCCATCTCACTTGAATACTCACCTCCTAGTGATACATGAAGCAGACTACAATACTGCTGTACTGAACTGCAGACTTCCACTGCTTTAAATGAGAGGTACTCTTCAGGCACAGAAAAACAGAAGTCTGGAAAGGAGACCAAGAGGCAGAGAGAGAAAGGCCATGTTCAGACTCCTGCTCTCTGGAGGCTGGGTGGAATAGCCTTATATACGTTTGGCAATGTGTAAAAAGGCCATACAATGGCAGTTCTACTGCCAAAGACAGCAACTCTCATGGGTGGCTGAACAAATACAGCAGACAGAGGTTAATGGAAAAAACCACACATTTTATTGAATGCAAACAGTGGTTGGACAGTGTTGTTATTCAAAAGGCTTGTTCAGTTTGAGACAGTTTCTAGTCCAGGAAATGGGGCTCGGTGCAGGAACACTTAGAGCCAGACAGTACATTGCAATTACACGGCAGCTTTCACCGACAGCAGTGAAAGAAACCCTACTGGAACAGGAGATGTTCCTCAGTCTGCTGAATCCTCATCCACACACTGAGACGCCTCCTCACCGTGTGCTGCCCGTCCTTATGACGGTCTTTATTTGTAAACATGCATTCTTTGGACTGCTTTGCTACTCTGGGGCCCAGCCTGGCTGTCCAGAAACCACACTGGGAAACAATTCATTTTGGGAAGGGGAAAAATGTTTTTTTTTAAAAAAAGTTTCCAAACTCAGAAACAGAGTAGTATTTCAAACACTGCCAGTTTAATCTGGCTAAGGAAAAGAATGACAAGACAGTTAATCAGTAAAACCCATTAGAGACAGAAAAGCTATAGCAGGTTAGCTTTCTCCAGCAACAGTAACAGATTCCCACTACTTTCTGCCTCCACACTCTAACCCAGGTGAGGGAGCAGGCAGACGAAGACATCCTGATAATGAGGTGTCACAAGATATAAAATAAAAGACAGAAGTGGTGCCAAGATGCAGGCTTCCACCTTCTCAAGTCAAATCATCATTCTTGGCTCCATGGAACTGAAGAATGCTCTCAGCCCTTCCCAGCACCTGCCACCAGGTCCTTCTTGCTTCTTCCACCAGGCGGTGGTGGAGGTCTGATCTTTCTCCTCCAGAGTCTTGAGGGAACAGCAATTGTGCACTCACCTTGATCACAGCCCCCAGCCTGGAATACACTGTGGCCAGGAAGCAGTGACAGGAGAAGAGGTCTTTTCTTGGTGGGTGTGCAGAGTGAAGTCTAGGAGCAGTGAATCCTACATGAGTAAAAAACTGCGCTGGCATAGTCTCCATTGGTAGCAATCTGCCTTGTCAGGCAGAGGGGTAGGACAATGGCAGGGAGGGGAGGAGTACAGAGTGCAGGGGTCTCGAAGGAATGCCCCCTCCGAGCTCCTCAGCGCGCTGTTTTTGCACGGACGGTGTGACACTTGATACACAGCACGTGCCCGTCCAGAGGGAAGCACCCATTCTCATCTGCTTCAATGGACAAGGGCTTCCCACAGTCCTAAACAGGAAAAGAAGAGGGAGGGAGCTCAACGATGGCCAAGAACAGGGTAAAGGCATTCAAGGATATACGAAATGCCCTGCCAGGTCAGGATAATCACTCACAGCCCACTGCTCTCTCTGGTGGTGCTAATGGGAGATGCTGTTTTGAGGGGAGAACGATCCCAGCAAGTTCCCCTCCTACACACAGCTGCTGTATTAGAGGTGTTAGAGAATGTAACAACCCTGAATAGTCCCTACTCGTGAACCCATGGTCTGTGAATATCTTATCTTTTTCTGAATGTGCTTCAAAAATGCTGCAGATTCATTCAAAACAACTTCAGTGTTTTGTCAGCATAGACAACAAAGGTGCCCAGTTGCTGGTGATGGGCATGGGAGACATGGGAGGAGTGGAGCCACCAGGCTTACCTCACACTTGTAACATTTCATGTGGAAATTTTTCTCCAGTGCAACAACACGCACTGTCTCATCCTTTCCAGGCTCTGGCATGATAGGTTCACTACAGACTGAGCAGCGTGGAGCATACTTCCTGCAACACAAGACCGTGAAGGAGACCATGACTACTGTGGTGACACTCAAGGCAGGCTTCTCAGTGCTGTCCAATGGCATTAGCAGCAGAGGAATAATAAATGTTCAGGTGGAAAGACATCTTAATACTTTGCTGACTCATTTTTAACTTCATGTCCGACAGACGACATGGGCAACCCAACCCCATACTGCAGCAAGAAGCAGCAGGTGTGAGGGACTCTGCCTTCTCTCATGCACCACATGCACGTGCTCTCCCCGTACCTGTGGTAGTCATCCACACAGTGAGGCTGGTTGGACTGGTCCACAATAAAGGAGGTCCCCTCCAAGGGAGTATGGCACATCACACAGGTGAAGCACTGGGGATGGTAGGAGTTACCAGTGGCCTTCAGCATCCGGTCTGTGATGGTCTGCTTGCAGACACTGCACTTTTCCAAGGTGCTCTGAGCCCAAAGAAAACAAGTAAGACATGAATCCAATCTCTCACACCTGTGAGGCTACACCACAGAAAGCAAAGATGGAAGGAGGAAGGGGAAGCAAGAGAGAACAACCACAGCAAGCTCAGTTCTCTCCAGCAGCTTTCACTCCAGTGACTCACAGCATAGCAGTCCTCGCAGAAGGGCTTCTCATCCACATTGTAAAACTGCTGCCCCTGCAGCTGCTTCTCACATTTGAAGCAGGTGAAGCATTCCACATGGAAGAGGCGGTCCAGGGCCCTCACAGCTGGCTGGGTTCGTGACAGTGGCTTCCGGCAGAAGCCGCAGAGCTCTGTCAGTGGAAAAGAAAAGGCATCAGGAGAGATGAAAACCCACCACAGTCTTAATCTTACTGCTGTCCATTGAGGGAATGCACCAGAAGTTGCAGCCTCTGCTGGGGGTGGATGCTCCATATCCTTCATTAGTTTCTGGGTCAACTTCTCCAGCTCTTCTACCTCCTTCATTGTCAGACAGGGATTCCCCCTAGGTGGATCTGCACTGGAACCTGTGGGTCTATGCTGCAGGAAGAGGAAACAGTCAATCCCAAAGGACAGACTCCCTCCTACCCTGTCCCTAATAAACCTATGTCTCTTGCCTTTACAGGTCCTCTCTGTTCATCTCAAGGAACAATCTGCCACCCACTCTGCTTGATCCTTTCCACCTTTACATTAAGTCCTACCCCTTTCCACCACTATCTCTATAGTTACATCTCTCCTTCAGATGGGTAACAGCCTCCCAAACCCTGGGGCCGATCCACCCTCATCCTCCCAACTTCACTTCCAACGTGCCTGTCCAAAGACACAAGTTCCATGGCTCTTTCCCTTACCGTGTCTTTTGCAGCAGCAGGTTGTTCTGTTGGACGTGGCTTCTCCTGCACTTGGGGTCTTTCCCTCTGCTGGGCATAGGTGAAATTGGGGGGCTGTGGTCGAGAGGAGGGGCCTGAAGGTGAAGGGGCTGTGAACTGAGTCTGAAGGGAGGTAGGGTATCTTGTAGAATTTGAGGGAGCCATTGGAACACTGTCACCTGATTTGGACCCAGACTTAGGAGAGCCAGCAACAGGAGATGGGGTGAATTTAGGGGTAGGCTGAGCAGAAGGGAGAGAGGGGGCTGGAGGGACTGGTGCTTGGAGCTCCTTGCGTTGCGGTGGAGCTGCCCATGGGGTTGGGGTGGGTTTCAAATCCACCCCATGGGGCTTGAAAGATGAACTTCCACTTGGCTTTGGCGTGAACTTGGAAGGAAAAGAATGAGGAGTATCTTTGGGTGCAGATGGTATTTCCACAGGGGCTTTCGGGGCCAATGGTTTCTCCAGAGAGCCTGTGGATCCTGGAGTTATCTGTAAAGAGACCCAGCAGAGAGAAAACAGGCAGTTATCAGCAAGGTGGAAGAGAAAATATGCCATCTATAGCAGGGAATCAGTCAGCAGCTATCCCAGACCCAGAACGCTATGAATTTCCACACTGTGACATATTTAGCAGTACTGACAAGTTGCAAGATCCATGCTTTCTGGTCCTTCACGAACACTTCGTGCTATGGTTTACCCAGACATTTTAATCTTCAGCAGCACCCTCCTCACTACCTCTGTTCAGCAAACCAGTCATTTCTTCCACCTGCAACATTCTGGACAGCTCACCCGGGATTTGAAGGGATCATTCTTCTCCATGTCATCCAACATTACAGACAGTGAGTCAATCTCAAGATCAACGCTGCTCATCTTGCCACGTACCTACACCGCCATCCATGAGGAAAAAGGGAGCAGAGCATGTTACAGGAACAGCCAGAGAAACGGGTGTATCATTCCCTTCCAATAGATTTTAATACTTTGGACTGTGGTACAGATCTGCTCCTTCTTTTGAATGGATAACAAGTTGGTGAGGGGGAACAGGACACAGTCTCAAAGGTCTACAAACAGTGGGAAAATGCACAAGAAGCTCTCAGATTTAGGTGGGAAAAGACATCTGGACATCTGTAGTCCAACACTCTGCTCACAGCAGGCCTAATTCCCAAGCAACACCAGGTTGCTCAGGGGCCTGTCCAGATGATTTCACAACATTCCCAACGATGCAGACTCCCCAGTCTTTCTAGGCACACATGCCAGCAGTTAGCCACCCTTGGAGTGGAACAAGGTTTTCTTCTGTCCAAGAGGAATTTCCCTTGCCACAACTTCTGTCCATTGTCTCCTGCTGCGCCCGAGTAAGAAGAATCTGTCTTCTCTCCAGCCCTCCTTTAGGTATTGCAGACTCCAGTCAGACCCCTGCCTTGGCAGCCTCTTCTGCTCCAACCCCCAAAGGCCGCTATGACCTTTCACTGGATTGCATCTCATTCAGTATTCCACAGGGGTTATTACACTGGAGAGCCCAACTGCTTACAGTCCTCCAAGATGCAGCCTCACTAGCACAGAAGGGAGGAATAATCACCATCCTTGTCCTTCTCTCACAAGTGCAGCCCAGTGTGTGGTTGGCCTTTATTGCCACAAGGGCACATTGCTGGCTTGCATTCAACTCACTGTCCACTGGGAACCCCAGCCCAGCCAGCTGACCCTAACCTGTGCTGGTCCACGGGCTGGTAGCATTTCCTGCTTTCCCAGATCTCAGGGCTTCCCACTGCCGAGTTCAGACAGCAGTGGGAAGCTGTCCCAACTCACAGAGCATCACAGAAACCACACTTCCTTGGACCTCACTCACCTGTGGGGCAGGAACCTTGCTCACAGGTCCTTCGTCGAACATTGGTGGAGGAGGAGGAGGAGGCGGAGAAGGAGGCGAAGGAAAAGCTTCTTCTGGGGCTGGTGGAAAAGGTTCTTCAAAGGGTGGTGGGGGTGGTGGAAATGCACAGTTTGAGGGGAAGCTTGCATCCTCGCCAGGTGGAGGAGGAGGTGGCAGCGGCAGGTCTATGGGGAAGAATGAGAATAAAAGCGACTTTGCATAATTTCTTACTCCTAGCCAGGAGGGTTCTTGAAGGTATTGCAGCAAGCAGGATCACAGAATCACAGAGTGGTTTGGGGTGGAAGAGACCTTAAAGAATATCTAGTTCGAACCTCACTGCCATGGGCAAGGATGCCACTCACTAGATCAGGTTGCTCAGGGCCCCATCCAGTGTGACCTCGAACACTTCCAGAAATGGGGCATCCACCTCTCTGGGCAACCTGTTCCAGTGCCTCACCACCCTCTGAGTAAAGAATTTCTTCCTGACATCTAATCTAAACCTGCTCTCTTTCAGTTTAAAATCCATGTCCTTTTACTATCTGCACACATAAAATCTTCATCTCCCTCTTTTTTATAACTCCCTTAAGGGGGTTAGAAGGCCACAATGAGTTCTCCCCAAAGCTTTCTCTTCTCCAGGATGAAAAACCTCAGCTCTCTCAGCTTGCCTTCCTAGGAGAGGTGCTCCTACCCTCAGATCATCTTTGTGGTCTCATCTAGATTCACTCCAACAGGTCCATGTCTTTCTTGTGCTGAGGACCCTAGAGCCAAATGCAGCATTCCAGGTGGGGTCTCACAAGAGGGGAGCAGAGGCAGAATCCCCTCCCCCATCTGCTGGTCACACCCCTTTTGATGCAGTCCAGGATGCCATCAGCCTTTGGGGCTCTGAGAGCACACTGGTTCCCCTGTACCCACGGGACCTCGGCACCCATCGAGGACAACTGAACTCCACAGGCTGTTTTTCACCTTGTCCGAAGCTTTTCATAATAATTTAATCTTTTCTCAGCAGCTGCTGCTATTAGTCACCGGGCAGAGTTGTTGTATATTTGGGAAACACGTCTCGCTATGCTCTTTCCCACTCCTTGTCTCATCCTTTGGTCCCCAGCATACCCTTCTCTTGCCAGTAACTGGCTCAGATTGCTGAACACAGGGTAGCATAGATGGAATGCCAATGGACAACCCAGGACCCTGCAGAGTCTGTGTTTTTACATGAAAATAAGCTGGCATCTCACAGCAGGATAGTAAGCACTACGAGAAACAAGTAGGGGAAAAAAAGCAAGCTGGACCAATTACCCCTTATGTGCATGGAGAATCTTTGAAACAGCTTTGTTTTTCTGGGGGATAAAACCAGCTTTGATTTTAGAGGCTAATATATCTTCACACTCAATACAACTCAGGACACGAGAAATTTTCCAAAACCCTTTCAAGCAGGCTGAAAGGCACCAGAGTGCCTCAGTCTTCTAAAAAACCCCATTGCTTCCACCTATTTGATGCCGTAAGTTTCGCCAAAGATGCAGAACAGGCAACACCAACCATCTTCTACTACAACACAGACAAATAAATGTGAATCCTCTTCCCTTCATCATGTAGGGCAGAAAGTGTCCTCTTACTGACCACACAGCAAAGAACATCGAAGATGAGGAGGTGTAACTTCCACGTGCCTTCTTCTAGACACCCACCTCTCTTCCCAGCTAGCCCCAGTGAGCAGCAGGGTAAAAGACCAAGATTTTCGCTTCAGCTACTCCAAGTGCAACTTTTAACAGCAGTAATCGAATTGTCTCATCTTTATATCCAGCTGTTGTCAACAGGCTTTATAAGGACTTCTCCTCTGTAACCTAAAGGAGATGATACCGCCCTTTTTGAAAATGAAAGCCAAATTCTTATTAGCCTGAGGAATGCATAAACTGCCCTGGTATGCAACACCTCTTCCAAGCCTTCTTGTGCTGCAGAAATTCTGCTGGGGGGAGGGAGCAATACTATGTATTTTTTTTCCTTTGAAATGAATAGTTCGGGATCAAGCTTGTACATGTTTGCCTTTTGGTTTATTGAAAGCGTAAGAAACAAAACCCTGATCTGTTGTCACATTGTTTCAGATGCACTAAAAGCCTGGTTCATAAATTATTCACAGGACAAAAAAGTTCCCCACAAAGTTGTTACACCAGATTTACAGAGTAATCAATACTAAATACAACATTCCTACAGCAATACTAACTTAGCCATCCTGTCACTCAAGACAAAGAGTCCAACTGCTATAGCTTTGTACCATACTATATTTTGTTTGGGGAGTGCAAAAGAAAGGCACAGAAGGACTGAAGATATGCACTAGAGAAGGATCAAATCAGACGCATTTCTCTCATGACTGAGTTTTGGTGGTTCATCTGTACTTCAGATGTCTTGCTGGGAGCCCTTACCCAATGATGACACAGCAGCTTATGACAAATGGTTCTTTTGCTAGTTTTTCTGTCTAGTTATGCCATAATGCCCACTTAAAGGATAGGAGAAGCAGAGCAAACAACACCCAACATTCCACTCACACGGTATACTGAAAAATAATTTTTAACATCCATCTGTCTACTTCAGGTAGTATTTGTGTCAGTCTGAGACCTTCTGACAGACACATCCCTAACCCAGACAACTACAGCAGAAAATGATAAATCCTAAGGTGGGACCTTGGTTTCCACAGACACACGGTTCCAGCTAACAACATACAAGAAACAGGTCACCATCAGAGTTAGCTGGTACAATTTTAGGAGGCAGAAGCACCAGCATGTCCTTGTGACTTGAGAAATGGGAAGAATGGCTTAATCATTTTTGTCTTCTAAGCACAGGACTAGTCTTCCCACCATCAGGTCAGCTGCCCACTAACTTAGCCTGGTAACCTAGAAAACATCAGTGTTGCAGTCTGTGCTAAACAGTGAAAGAAAAGAAATCTAAACCAGCAGCTGGCATTCTCTGAACATGTGTGTCCCGACTGAGGCACACTGCTTACTTGACAGAGCCTTGGGGAAATATGCAGCATCAAGCATTAGCAAAATGCTGATTTTGCTAAGCAAAATTAAAGAAATTTCTAAGTGGCCCCATGCTGATCATGAGTTCAAACTACAGTCACACAGCCAGTAACCTGCATCTTAACGGACGCAAAACCAACCAAGCAAGAAAACATGGAACAAAAAAACACTACCACTGCAGGAAATAAAAAAAGGCCACACAAACCAAAAAAAAAAAAANACAGTGAAACAAGAAGTCACTCTACACAGGAAAACCCAACCCAAACCACTAGGAAAAAGTACAAAACTGTACAAGCCATACAAACTAAACTCTAAATCTCACTTCCTGTTTATCATCGCTGTCTCTATTTTTTCACGCAATTATTTCTCCCTTCTCTTTTCCAGCATCAAAGATGGCAATTGCAGAGTCCACAAGAAGGACTGTCAGAGATAACCAGCTTGAGCTGGGACCAATCAACAAGAAGGAGAACAGCGTGATTCATCACTATCAGGGTCAACTTCTCTGCAACATACTTGCTCTCAAACATGCTGGCCAGAAACCAACTGCAATTACACAACTGTGCACCCAGGGAATACTGTGAAAAATCCACTGCATTCCTCCAGCATCAGTGCAGTGCAGGACAGCCTCTCCCCTCCTTTCCTAATGGAGATACTATGCACTTTGGGATCTCTTTCCAATCCGTTTATCTCATTACAGAACCTGCCAGCCTCTACAGCAAGAATATCCATCGCTTACAGCAGTTATGCCACTGTTCTTATATTCAGCCCAGTTACAAACCTCCCACCCTGAGAATTCAGAAATGCATATTCACATCTGCCATGCCAGCCTCCACCTACCTTCTGCCAGCAGGGACACGGGTGGTAATGGAATCTCCCCGACCTTCCCTATCTGAGCACGCTGGGCACCAGGTCCAGGAGGTGGGGGCAGCGGCGACTCTGACGCACCCCCAGCCTTGAAGGGGTTCACCTTGGGTTTAGGGGCAACCACAGGTGCAAACTTCTTCTGCGGGTTGTAGAAGGAAGGGGTAGAAATGTTGATGCTGACTGTGGACGTCATGCGGGTCCCTGGGGCACCTGGGGAGGCCATCTTCTCAGCACCTAGGAGGAGAGAAGAGGGAGGAAACCTATATGAAGTCATCCTCGGGCCGGAGTGAAAATTAATGGAGAAGAATATGTGAAACAAAGGGATATAGGAATTTCAGTCAGGCCAGAGGCTGAGGTGCCTGAGCAATGCACTTATACAGGACCAGCACAGGAAAAAGGAGGAACAGAAACTGCATACAGCTCGAATGACCCATTGCACTTCATCATTTCAACTCAGGATGGCATTAACCACAAACGGGTTCTCGTCACGGAGAAAACCCAGATTTCCACTGCACCGGAGCCCTGCACCTGTGGTGACCAGAAGGAGAGCAATCCCCCGCACCCCAGAGGATGCCCCCAGAAGTGGAGTCGGCATTTCTTCCCCCCCTTTACCCGGTAACGCCAGCCGCTTCCTCTCGAGCTCAGCTTGTGACAGCGCCAGCAATGCCCCCTCTCCCCCGGCACCCCCCACCCTTTACCTCCAGGCCCCTCCATGCCGCCGGAGCCCGCACGGTAAGGCGGGAGAGGGTCTCCCGGTGCTGGGCGATGCCAGCCCGTGTCTCCTCCCTGCCCCGGCCGGGCTCCGCCGCCCGCTCCGCTCCGCCCCCGCCAGGAAGCGCTGCCCGGATGCCGCCCCGGCCGCCGGGCTCACCCCCGGCCTCCGAACCGGCCCCGCTCGCTGGGCTCCGGCAGCCGCAGGATACCCCGCCGGGCCGGCTGTCCGGCGAACCGCGGGTCTCCCGGGGAGAGGCGCATCCCTAGGATTCCCCCGGTCCTGCGATCCAGGCCGGCAATCTCACCCGTGCTAGAAGCCTCCACGGAGCCAGACGCTTTGTTGCCAAGCCTGGCATGCCCACAGCTCTCCTAACACCCCAGCACAATAGGGCTGCCGTCAGCACGGGGGCTCCGTGCCAGCATTTCACGTTGGCATGTCCCAATCAGTGCCCCTCCACACTGCCGGCCTCTCACACGGACAATAACAGCTGCTGCCACAGACAGCCCTGGTGCCACAAACATCCGCCCACCCCCGATTAACCCCTGGCTGCTGATAAGACCCGCATGCCCCATTCTATGCGCTCCCGTGGCGCGATACGGCAGGAACCTGTCACGGCTTCAGCAGGTCACAAGAGTGTGGCAACACAGACTAAGAAAGTCCAAGCTGCTGAATTTTCCCTTCCCTTTGTGCAGTGCTGGTAAGATGCATACACTTGGATAAACTCTTCCGGGATTTTCAAAAGGAGAATGAGGCCGCAACAATAAGCGGGAGCCAAAAAGCTGGGCTGAGCATTCCCCCTGGATTCAGAATGGGAAAGGGCCAAGGCAGAAGAGTAATTAGCAAGGTCTGTCCTCACTCCTCCAAACTTTTAGGGGTCAACAGACTTGCAAGTCAGAAGGGACTGACCAACACCCTCTACTCTGCAGTTCCCACCAACCTTCAGAAGCTGTTAAAAAGACCCCCGGCCTTCCTTTAGACACTTTTGCCTCATGCGTCACTATTTCACTAGGGTGTAATGAACTACTTGGCAGTAGTTCTACCAGATCTGACAGCATTATGAGCAGAACATTACAGTGACAATGTCACTTCTAATCATGGAGTTAGTCAACACACAGTCTGGGGACATTGGCTGCTAAAAAAAAAAAAAAAAATTGGCTTTGCAACCAGCAGCTGCTATCTCCCTTAACCCAAGCAGCCCATTTCCCGGTATGCTGTGTCGCACTTAGGGCACTTTCTGCTCGGGGCTGTCTCCTCCTAGCAGCTGCCCCTGCTCATCCTCACTTCTGGTTATCAGTCCATCCACACACAGCCCAAGCCGGCTGAGAAAGCTCGGCCTTGCAGAGAGTCACCCCCTCCAGCCCTGGGGCGGTGCCAATGCCATCTAAGCCTTATCAGACACACACGGGTCCTGTGGCGCAGCTTGTGAGAGCTGTGGGAGAGGGAGTGTCACGCCAACAGAACTAATCTCAAATCTTTCTCATCCTCACATTTTCCCCGAGGGGAGAGATTTTTCTACCTGCTGTAACAGCATTTAGGATGACTCAAGTGGAGCAATGAAGAAAGATGCCCCCAAAGGACACAGTCGGGATACCTAGTTGCCTCATACACTGTTCCTTTCTGAGAGCAAGAAGTAGGAGGACAGAACCGAGGGACACCTCCTTCAGCAAGAGGGTCACCTCCCAGAAGGTCCCATGGTGGGTCTGCCACCTGTTATGCATCCAGACAGCTTTCAATTCTTTGATCCCATGACACCACTTTCAAGAGCTCTGCTCCTTTCCCGGGGTAGTAAAAGCAGGAGGAACCTGAAGAAGCAGAGAGCCGAGTGACATTTTTCACTTCTCTTGGTAAAAGCAGTTTGGTGGCAGCCACACTGAGAGCCCCAGTAAAAGCCAGCCCAGCACTGTAGCTCCACACATCATATCTATACTTCCCCCATCGGCCAACTTCCTCCCAACTGAGGAGAGTCAGAGGACAACAAAAACAAAAAAAACAATAAAACCCAAAAAAAAAACCCCACCCAAAACCCCACCAAACACCCATAAACAAACAAACAAGAATATTAAGAACAAATTAAACGGATTCAGGAGTTATGCTGCTTTTCATCCAGAAAGTTCTCCCAGCCTGC
This sequence comes from Cnemophilus loriae, assembly GCA_013397755.1. Taxonomy (NCBI): domain Eukaryota; kingdom Metazoa; phylum Chordata; class Aves; order Passeriformes; family Corvidae; genus Cnemophilus; species Cnemophilus loriae. The sequence continues at coordinate 90,307 of VZTF01001315.1, forward strand.
CCCAAAGTTACAAAGCTTCAAAGAGAGCAAAGTCTATCAGCCATGCAAGCTGCAAGGTAAAGCCTTAAAGCAACCGGGCTGGGGGAGGGGGTTATTCGGAGCTACAAACTTCTCTCACAGATGCTGGGCTTGCCTCCTCCCTATGCAAGGGAAGGAGAAAAAAAAAAAAAAACACTGGGGAAAAACTCCAAAAAGCTATGCAAACATATGTAAAACGTTAGAAGGTTCTACGACTTTGCAAGCACTTTCTCAGGGCACTCCCAGGGAGACAGAAACTCATAAATTAGGCAAATTTCATGCACAAAGGGCCCCAGATGCCCGTCTCAAGCACATCTGGAAAAAGGCTCGCGAGGTGTCCCGCTCACCCCCGTGCGCGCACAAAAGAGAGCTTGTCCCGAGCAGAGCCCGGCAGCATCCCCCTCCCTCTCCCCCGCTGCCGGGGCTGTGCGGGAGCGCTGAGCGGCCTCCATTCCACCGGCAGGGAAGAAAACTCACCATACACACACAGAAAGACACACACGAACCTGCTTTTTTTTTTATGGAGGGCCAAGCACCCCCACGAGCCACGACCGTAACCAGCCTCGCCGAGAGCGAAGGGCTGTGTCCGAGGCGAAGAGCCCCGCACAGGAAACCCGCACCACCCCCAGGGCGAAAGACAAAGGCTTTATCGCCGAGCCCAGCGAAAAGACTCACCTCTGGGGGAGCGGGAAATGCCACCCCCGGCACTGAGGCTGTCGGGGCCGGGCTCCTCGGCTGCCCCGGCCCGCCCGCCGGCAGCAGCAGCAGCAGCGAGAGGCGGAGGAGCTGCCGAGCCCCGGCGCTTCCTCCCAACTCGCGAAAAAGCCTCGCCCAGGCAAAGTTGTTTGACCATAAAAGGCGCGAGGCCGCGGCACAGCTGAGCTCACTCGCTGGGGAATGTGGCAATGAGCTAACGGGGGCCGGGGCTTGCCGGGGCAGCGGCCCCGCGCTCTGCCGGCCGGGGAGGGGGCGAGGGCTCTGCCCGCCGGCGGTCGCCAAAGAGACGCGTCCGTCGGGGTTTTCCCCGGCCCCCTCGGCGCCCACCCTGGGCCGGGCTCGCTGCCTGCCACCCGCATGGAGAGCCCTGCTCCTCCCGCCTTCCCTAACCTTGGAGCTGCCCCCAGCCCGTGATTTCACTTCCAGTCGCTGAGCTGGATTTTCGGAAGGAATGCGGCGGCTCTGGTGAGTCAGGGTCCCTGCTGGCCTCCTCCCCGCCCGAGCCAGCTGTGAGAGCATCTGACTCACGCTGCCCCGATCTGCCAGAAATTAAAGCAAACATCAGATGACTCCACCGTGCAGAAAAGCGACTTGTTCTCCTTGTACTGGCTGCAAGGCAAGCACTATTAGCTGGTTTATATCAAACACTATCCACATGAATTGCTTTGTTGGATTGCCAGTGCTGCACATCGGTTTTATTTTTATCCCAGTGCTCGCTGGGGGCTCAGCCCGGTGTAGAACAGGGGCAGCCTGACCCAGCCCAACAGAATGTAATTTTCAACCCCCGCCTTTGCTGCTTCTTCTCCTTGCTTCAGAGCCTCTCAGGGAGGAGGAGCACCAATGAATACATTTCCTGTGCTTTGTGCATTGTACTTTGGAATCTGGCCTTAATATTGGGTTTAATACCCCTACCGTTGCAAGTTCCCTGGAGAATTACTGTATTTGGTAATGCTCAGGGGACTTGGGGCTTGTCAGCTCCAAAGACTTACCTATCAACACAGATACCTTTCAGTACTGATAACTTACTTGCAGGTGGGTGAGTAAGCCACAAACCACACCAGTGAGACTCCCAGGCTGCGCTACCGCAAAACGCTCACAGTAGAGAGCTATGCAAAGAGATTGGTCCAAGGTTTAAATCCAGTGTAAACAGATCTTTAATTTTACACGTAAACTTTGTACAAAGAGGTTGTATCTTTTATTTAACCTTTTAATCTTCTTATTCTTAGGTGATACAGTTGGAAAAACGTCTCTCTGAGGTTTTTCAGTGTTATGAACCATTTGAAAATGCCACCAGTAGCAACGCGCAGCACTGAGCATCTCACTCCTTACACAGTTGCAACCATTGAACCACTGATCTGTAACTCTGAATTTCTTAGAGATATATAGCTCTTCTGTGGGTGCTAAATAATCCTGTTTACCACTACTTTCGTAGGCATGGCATCAGCTCCGTTACCTCCCATGATTAATGTACAAAGTAATTATATAGGATAAAGAATGTATCTCTGTGATGGGTCTTCTAACACTGTCACTTTTCTACTGCAGACAATCTTCTCCCTTCTTGTTCAGGAAGAGATGTCAGTGCAGAGCTAAAAAGAATTCGCTGCGTAATTGCGAACCAGATTCTGGAACATCACAATACACCTTACAAAATGAGCCTGACGTCAGAGAACTCTGCCACTGTTCCCTGGGCTAGCTCTGACTTCCAAATAATGTCTCAGACCAAGATTTAAAAAGTGCTGAGTGAAGATGAGAAAAAAAAAAAAATCTACACTTTTATACTTTCTGGTCACATCCCCATAAATCCAGATGCCTGCATGTTTGATTTTCTCACCATTGTGTTGATGTTTAAAGCTCATGAAGGCAGATCAAGGAAAGTGGGAATAAGAAAAGCAGCCCTCTTAGACATTTTGTATTAACTTCTCAGGATGAGGAAACAAATGCAAAACAAGTGTTTTGCAGGTTGCATGTGTGAAAGCTAGAATTCTCAAATCAGAATACATCAGAATATACGCGGGAAACTAATCTGATTTTGTGCTTGCCACATAGTGAATTTAAAGTTTGTGCTTTTGTAATTGGAAATGAAGATTAACTAACTTCCCTGTTAGTTCTGATTCCTCCAGAAAGAAAATAACCATCTCCTTATGCTAACAATCTTCCTTCATGCAATTACTGGCTTGATAGAGTAGGCCTTTTTTTGCTGCAAATGAAAATTCGAGCCTTGAGATGCACACAGTTGTAGTCACACTCATTAGCTGAAGCAAAATATTAGTCCTGAAGAGGATTTAGCTCCCTTGGTCCAGAGATGGATCAGTAGGTATACTTGGCTTGTCCCAGACCTTGTTATTTCTGGAATTAGCAGCAGTCCTCTGCATAAATCACTTTGGCTCTTCCAGGCCATGAATAAAAGTGATCTGGTATTTTGGAGTATATTGTGGTGCGAATGCTACTGTCACCATGGGTGAAGTGACAGCCCATTACAAAGCAGGTGTTGGAGGGATTTAGAATATGCAGTTCTAGCTGGGTGCTTCTTTTGAGGCAAGTGACAGGAAGCAAGCCCTGCTACTGGCCATCAAATCAAAGCTTAGAAATGCTGAGAGTTCAAGGCAGCCATCTCAGAAAGACTAAATTTTTATGGAGACAGTTATAGAGAATCTTTGCTGGCAATTCAGTCATGTAATGCAATGAGTAAATAAAGAATAAGACCACACAGAAGTGGTATTGCAAATTCATGTACTGCACTGAGATGAGGTGTGTGCTAGCACTGGTTAGGTGCCTATAAAATAAAAATAAAAATAGATGTAAGAAGAAAAAATAAGTCCTTGAATACAAAGGAAGGATTTTTTGCAAGAACACTATTGGGGAATTAAACTTGTCAGGCAGAAAATCGTTTTTGATAGCCAGGTATGATTGAAGTAGCTGCAGATGGGACTCTATGTGTTAAATATGTGTTTAAGGTCAGAGGAAAGCAATCTGGAATCTGGACAGGGTGCTTTACTTGTGTTAATAATGCAAAATGTCTGCTTCTGTATAATTTCCATCCATATCAACAGATCAATTAGTGCCATTTTATCTCAGCGTGAGTTAGTTAACAATTAGTGACGCCACGCAGGAGCCCATGTTTTTCCCAAGCAACGAAAAGTTCTGACTTGTATCTGTGTTGAATCTCTGATGCTTCTTTAGTCACATAACTTCTGTTTAGTCTAACCACGTTTTATCAATTAATGTTAAATTGCTACTTAATCGGCTTTCCCCATGCTGTATTAAATGCTACGTCGGGGTCGACTGGGAGGGTTGGGAATATATAATGGATCTGCTTTGGTCTCCAGGCCAGGTAGTTAGGCCTGCACTGTCCAGGGCAGGGCCACCTGCAGCAAATTGCCTGCATCCACATGGGCCAACAGATGTTACACTTGGACTCAATGATCTTAAGAGTTCTTTTCCAAGCTGAACAATTCTATGAGTCTATGTAACTCGCCCTGGTAAGAGGTCTCCTAGGATCTGCTGTGCTCCCACAGCACAGCCTCTCCTGGTGCGCTCCTCGCTCTCTCCCTTGAGCAAGGTGTTCTCTGTGTGAAAGACGACATCTGGCACAGACTGTCCCCTGCCAGGCTGCTGCTCACACCCCTAGGGGAGGCCATGACGTGGGCAGAGCTGTCTTTTTTCCTGATCAAACAGCAGTTCCAGGTTGGAGTGCCTCAGTGCCATTGTGGGATGCGCGTTGACAGCTGGGTGCCACACGCAGAGAGCTGTGCTGGGGACACCAGAGCCTCATGAGACAGCAGTCCTTACAAGCCTCGTCATCTCCCTGCCTCTGTGCAACTGACACAAAGTCAGGAACGCTGTTTGCGAAGGTCATGAGTTCTGGAGACGTCCCTGAATGGCCAGCTACCCAGGACATACAGCTATAGTGCCTCTCTGCTGGTTCTCTTCAAAACCGAGTCTGCTGTGCAAAGCACACATCAGAAGTGTCCCTCCCAAGAAGAGGAGCTGTTCAGCAGCTGCAGAGAGCCTACGTGATCTCTGAAAAGTGCCACTGTAGGTGCGCAAATGCCACTGTGAAGGTATCGCGTGGTACACGTGCACATATGTACATACTTCAAAAGGCATTCCACCCACACACGTACAGTTAGATTGTCCTGACTAAAACACTAGAATAGGCTGGAGGCTGTAAACAGAAAAAAAAAAAAAACCCAAACCCTTGCTGTGTCATGAAACACTTTTTTAGTGGGGCAAATCAACCACATACAAGTAAGAGAGAGCGAAGTATCCCCGTGGTATGACCTTGGTCATGCCAGGATGTGACTGGCCATCAGAGCAGCCAGGCAGCCAGGAGAACAGGGGACTGGGGTGGTGTCTGTCCAGGGAAGGAGCTCCGTTTCCAGCAAAGCTGGCAGGTCTTTCCTAGACAGAGCCATGACAGGGGCTCTGGGGCAGGAGGTGCAGCTCCCAGTTGAGTTACCACTGCTGTTTCCTTATCTCCTTCCACCAAAATTTCCTGCTGCTTCTCAGCAGGCAGCGGCCTGCAATTCCATGGCTCCTGGGGCTGGCTCAGTGGCAGGCTTCCTTCCCCTCACACAGCCCTCCCACACCTCCTGCTCTCTGCTATTGGGCTCTGTGCCCAAAGAATGAGGGATGCAAGCAGGTTGTCCCAGTGGATATCTCTTCCCTCAGGTGCTGTACGACCTGTTCTGCAACTCTGGAAAACTGTGAGATGGCTCCTGGGGCATGCCCATGTGTGTGGCTGAGCATGGATGGCCGCCAGAGCCCATTCTACTCGGAAAGCTGCCACTTCCACATTCCAAGGCATCCTTACCATTTCCTCAACTGTATGCCCCACCCCTTGCCACCAGCAAGACAAGCAGTGATGTATTTGGCTGTTCCGTGGCAAATATTACTGCTTGTCAGAACTGTCAAAGAAACACATCTGTCAGGCTGCTAATTAAAGAGTTCCTGTGTGTGCTGCAAGCCTCTTTCCACCCGAGTACCACGCTCTCATGGTAGAAGTCTCGTTTCTTCACTTATGTAGAGTTGTAAGCACGGCACAAACAAGCCATGCTCCTTCCTACAAATGAGTGTAATCAGATGTAGGTACCTCTGGGTGTTGCATCCTAGTGGATTCAGACCAAAAGTCCCAGGAATAATTCCAGTGTGTGTATGTGTCAGGGGGAGAGTGCCGTTTCCTGGGAAAAGGGTTCTTTCCCCACATTTTCCCTGTGACAAAGCTGAGAGACAAAAGCAAGTTCTCAACTCTCTTGATCTCATACTGAGCCGCCTCCTATGTTGTACAGTAGAAGTTCTGTTGTGGCTTCCCAGGGAGGCATCTGGTGCAGGTGCTCGGTACTGGAGGGAGAGAGATGCCAAGATACAGTCTCAGTAATGTTAACCTGGGACAGGATCCTGGTCACTCCAGTCCCCACATGGCACCTGTCTGCCCCAGCGCTGCTATTTTCTTGCGTAAGAACTGAGGTAGCCAAATAAGCAGGGACAGGCTTTGGAGACTGCTAACTCTGTGTTTTGTAGTGTGCCTACAAAGATGTGCCATGCATATGCCAGGACATGCTGGACTTGTGAACACACTAAGAATACACAAGCAGATCGCTCTGGTCGGGAAGAATGAAGCCTGGTGTAGTTCATGCCTGCATTATCTACAGGGTGTGGATCCTGCAGCAAACCAGCCTCTCATAAAACCAAGTAATTATTTAACTCCAGATTGGAGTCCTGGCAAAACCTAGTATGTACACAGTGTAGATGATCATGGAACCAAGGCCCCGGAGCAAAGCAACAAACCAACCAAACAGACAATACAGGCATATGGTCCAACAGTCTGCTTGCAAGAAAAAAAAAAAAAAAAGGCCAAATGTTATCCACAAGCTGCACAGTAAAATACCATTTGAGTACAGCTTTAAGAGGTGCGGCCCCTCGAGCCCTTGTTTTCCAGTTATCCAAAAGCAAAGGGTGTGGGGCTATATGAAGTTTCCTGCAGTTCCCAGGTTTAGTACCTGTGGCTACTAGTACCTTTGCTAGTTAATTTACTGGCGGTGTGAATAAAAGGATGACCAGACAAAGATCTTTGACTGTTTCATGGGCTTTTCAGGAAAATTAGCAGGGCCTTGCAGTAGAGCTACTGTCCTTCCAGTGACAGCTAGAAGTCTGTGACAAGTGACAACTTACAGGAGAGAGCTGGTTTTCAAGCAGAGTATGATTTTCAGTAGGTTGAAAATATAAAGTGTAAGAGGCCTTACTAAGTTCCTTCTGTATCCCGTGAAGTGATGGAGCACTGTATGAAAGCCACTGACTGGAGGACAGGGTAGCAGCAGTTACAGGCCACCACTGCCAGTGCTTTGTAGCTAATCCAAGTGGTATTGAGAGATCAGCAGCCACACCTATCGCTCAAAATGCAGGAGAGGTCCTCAAAAAGTGTTCCATCTTGTATTACCGAGTCACTGACTATCTGCACATTTCTGGAGGTGCATTTCCTTCATCCAAGGCATTCTTCAGTTGCCTTGATGAAGGTCAGTATTATGACCATGTCTCCTAGGTACTTGGCAAACCTGACCCTTTGCTTTCATGGGTCATGAAAGAAGTCATTTGGAACCTTTAACCTTACCCAAAACACTTCAGTTTCCATATAAACCACTTTAAATATGCATTTGGCCAGTTGCAATCTACATGAAGGTCATCTGTGTTTAGGCTTAATATGCAAATATACTTCTTCCCTGGGATTCTTGAGTCCCAGGTAATGTCTGTGACAGTGCTGGCTAGAAGTTGGGAGCAGCAGGTAGTGAAAGGTGCCTGGAAACTAAGCCAGCAGAATCTCACCAAGTCGCTAATGAAAATAGGCTCAGGTTATGAGGAAAGCCCTATCAAACCATTTTCTACAGAGTGACTGATGGTTTCAGAGACAGTGTTAGACTTGCTGCTGCCAAAAGAAATGAACGGGATGTTTAAAAAGCTATTTCAGTGTTGCTTTTCCTGGGCTTCCCACCCAACAGCTTTCTTGCCAGCACCTTGGTACATAGTGTTCAATGCCATGAGAAGGATTACTGAGTTCCTACCAGCACTAATCCTTTTGCTTCCTGTTTATTTAGCCTTTATGGCAATGCTTTCCAAAAACTCTTGTCCTCCCAAGGTGGTCATCAAGCCTCTATCTTAAGAACATAAAAAAAAAAAAAAAGAGATCTGGTAAAAAAGGAGGGCTATATTTGGTTTTGAAGTAAACAAGAAAATATTGTGGTTTTGTGTAAGAGTCTGTCAAATTTGAAACAGTGCAAGAGCCACATACTACATCCAGTCAATGTACAGACAAGCAATGTAACCTCAGATGTAACACCCTGAAAGGGAAGGAGCTGCCTTAGTTCCACTTGTCACTTGCTTTGGACGCACTGGACAGCCTGCATTTCTCCAATGCAGTAAAACAGCTCCTACTTTCTCCTGATCCAAGAAAGAGGAAATCTGCAGAGAGGTCCAAATTTAAACGCACATATGGGATACTGTCTGTATCCACTCCCTCTGAAGTTTCAGAAGGAGGCATTCCACAAGGGCTAGACTACACACTGCCAGTGAGTGTTCTTGAGGAAGGAGACTGGGAAAGGTAGAGAGTACAGTTCATCTGTGAAGAATATGGAGGAAGGCCTGGTTGATATTGTTCATTGCCTCTAACTTCTTAGAGGATATCACTGCAGACAGATATCAGCCCTTTGGTGCCAAAAGCCGAAATTCAACTTAATGACCTTAGCTTGCGGTCAAGATTGGAGGGACACTAAATTGTAGACTTTTTTACTCTGTAATGTTGCATATTCTCAAGCCCCTGGCTAGGTTTGGAGGCTGGAATGACTCCCTCATTAGACTCAGAATTCATTTTGTCTTTCAGTCTACACTGATGAGAAGCCTACAGTATGCTGCATCCTGCTTTGCTGTCTTAGCAGATTATACCAGAGTCCAAGAGCCTCCACTTGTGTTTGCTTTTGACTCAGAAATTGTTGTTCTCCAAATCCCTGCACCTCCAAGCAAGGAATGGAATTTCAAGTTACATAGTTGGTGCCTGAAGAATTCCACTCTCCTAAACATAGCAATTATTTATGTGACTCCAGGGACCATGAGAACAGAACTCTCCTCATCTACAGTCATTTCAACTCTTTCTCCCAGCTGACAGTAAACTGAGGAAGAAGTGGTAAATATGAAAATATTATAAATGTTATCTTACCTACTGCAGATTAAAACAAATTTTGGGGAGATAGAAAGGAAGAGCAGCCTTCTGTGAGAGCAGATAAAAGCTAAGAGCCTTTGCCTTAGCCCAGTATTGATACGCAGTACCTGCACAGACCCTGTGGTGCAACAATAAACATTATTATTCCAAGATTTTCTAGTAGCCCTCTCTTGAATTGCACTGGTGGATTTCTTTCAAGAATCAGCTATAATCCCAACAAGTCTTAGGACAGGGTGCTCTTCTTTCCTGAGCTGCTTCTGAAAGGTGATGCCTCCTAGCCAGAAGTGACACCTCCAGGATGTCAAGGGCTGCGAGACAGTAAGAAGAAAAAGCAGTGAGGCAGCCTCTTCTGAGACCCCGTTCCTCAAATTTCAGTAGAGAACACAGAAAGCAGCAAGGTCCAAATGTGCTTATCAAGGTGGTTGCCAGCAGGTAAAAACATTAGAACTCAGAAGACTTGTAAACAGATGGGAATGGAAAGGTCACCTCCAAATAAGCACAGAGGGAAGCATTCTGGATCCCACCATATTCCTTATGGACTACAGCAGAGCAAAGCAGGTAGATGTATTCACATCTTTCAGAAACAGCAGCAGGCCTGACTTGATTCCAAAAATAGTTTGAGTCAATGTTGATTTGCCAGAGCCTACTCACAACAGCTGTGTGCTCTGTGCTAGAGAGTAATTTCTGGAGATTTTTTAAAATAGGAGGGTCATTCTGTCAGTGCATGAGTGAACAGTTTAAGTCGATATTTTGCTTCAGGATACATTATACTGTCATTATTCCAGACATTAAAATTCGGCAGCGAGGACAGAACCAGTAGCTTTTAAAATAAGAAGTACTTTTCTTTGTTCAGACTTGCTTTTAAGGTTTGGGGTATTTTTGTATGTTTTTATTAAGATCTGTAAAACTACAAAACCACGTTGCAGAAAAAAACTCCCCACCTTATTTTTAAAACAGTTAGTATCCACAGTTTCTCTGAGCTTCTAGGCCCCCATCTCCAATATATCAAAGGGAGAGAGTGAGGAGATGACAACTGATATTTTGTAAGGCTAAAAATATTGTGCCTTTTTACATAACACTGGGAATTTAAAAAGCACATTAACTGCTTGCAGATTATTTTTAAAAATGCAGTTTGAGCAACACCACTCGTATAGATTCAACTGACATTTAGCAGAGGGAGCTGCTGTATGCTTCACTGCTGGGAAATGAGACATTCAGTAGAGGATGAAGTAAATGTTTTAAAAAAGGCAAAGTAAGACTCAGACTGCACCAAAGATATTTTCACCCTAATATACACCTCACATTTATGTCGTTGGTGGTGTCTCTCTTTTGAATGCCTATCAAGTAGTCTTTTTGACCTTCCAAAGCAACCTCCTCAGACCTCCTCTCTTGCCACTATCTACGTGATGATGAGGAACCTTCACATTCTCAGTGTGACTGCCAGAGGTTCAACAAATTCCTGTTTTACACTCCTGGAAGTTTCTTTCTTTTTTCCTCCTCATTTGTTGGCATCTGCTGAGCCCTTCCTGGCAGGGAGTGGGAAAGAGTCCCTTATCTGAACTCACTGATCTTCCCGTTTCACTTGCTGCTGGAAAAGCCCCAGGTCACGGCAGAAGAAACTGGAATTTCAGAGCATGGCCTAGCCTCCCTCCAGTCTCACTCTGTGTGAGCAGGCATTTGGCTGGCTCAGACACAAGGCAAGGACATATGAGGATGCAGAATGGATTTATGAGAGCTACTTGCCAGAATGGTGTTGCTGAGTGGGTGAAGTTTGTGAGAGATGAGGCAGCCTAGACTTGCTAATTCTTTGGTACTGAGCTGCAGTTCCAGAGAGTGCTGGGTCTCCTGCTCGAGTGGCAGGTGATGCATGGTCACATGCAGTAGGTCAGTGTGCTACAAAGGCGTGGGGGAGATGCTGCCAGAGCAAGCTGCACCACCACGGTTCCAGATGGTAAACTCCTTTCCCATGTCTTCTGTAAAGTCTTGAAATGGGAACTGTACAAAAATGAGATCTTAATATATCTAGAACTCAGCATGACACTTCTGCATGACTCTGGATAAAAACCAAACATGGATGAAGATGCTGAGAGAATATTACACTTGCTAAAAACCTGCAAACCAGTATTGTTGTTCTGAAAAACCATGAGGCCACAAATTCTTAAGAAAAACTAATGGAAGGCAAATATCAAGGTAAAGTAAGAGAAGAGTGGTGAACACTGAATATTGAACATTTATGTAAGTGTGTACCCATACTTCAAACCCAGGTGTTATAGACAAAGCTGATTGCATTTTAATAAAATACTGCCAAATTAATCAAGGTCACACAACAGGGATCTTGCAGCAAAGCCTGCATGTGAGTCCTGTCTGTTTTTAGATTACAGCTGGCCCACTGCTTGCCAGAGCTTTGTGTTGGGAAGACACACCTCCCCACTGTAGAAATTCTAATTTGTTTCAGAAATATTTTTTTAAAATTTCAACTTGTGTTGAAATGAGTGTGTTTTTAAGGTATCTGGCTAACATCAAAGTATTTAATTCCTCTGAGTAAGACTGTCCTTAATTTGGGACACTCTGTCAAATGTTCAGTTTCCAATAGAAGTAGATGCCAGGATATTCCAAGCATGTGTCTCTATTGTGGCAGCACAGGCCAATTTGAGAATTCACCATGAAGAGAGGAGGAGAAAATATTCTGGCGCTCACCATTGCCTCTCTTGTCTAATACGGGAGAAAATACCCAGCAGGAGTTTTTGATAAATACACTATTAAGGGTGTAGACTGATTAGTTCTATCTCAGCACTGAACTAATATGCTCCCCTGAAGTTTTTTATGGTCTCTGGGTGCAGGCAGAACAAGGTCACGTTTGCTGGGGTGTGAGTGTAGATAAGCATGAGCTTATATCACAATATATAGTGCAAACATATCCTACCTCTCTCCACCTGCTGTCCCTTCAGTTGATTCACACAACCTCAAATATTTTCCCAGCTTGAAAGGACCCAGCCTTTCACTTATGTGAGATAAGTTGCACCACTTTCAGGATCTGAACTACATTGGCACTGCTTTTTTTCATTCTTTAAAACCTCATAAAAAAAAAAAAACCTTTCTGTTTGTCTTCTGCAGCAAAGGAGCTCTGAAGAAAGAAGAACTGCATGAGTCATTTTGCTATCTCATTTCCTTTTCAGTCCACATGAAAATCCTATCAGTAGCTAATACAGCTTGATGTAGAATTAACTCTTATGGCATCTACTACATTACTTCTATGAAGCAATTACTGAGATCTCTGCCAGAAGTAGCTTTTACTGGGGAATCCAAACTGCCAGTGGCAGGAGGCCAGCAGTGAAGCACATTGGAGCAACAGTCCCTGGAGGACGATTCCTGCCTCTATAGATCTGATACAGATACTATTTTTGTAAACATCTCCTACTCATGAACTTCACAGGCCTCTGCATATTTTCCACAGCTGAAGACACATCTTGCAAGAAGCATGTAGGAAGTTTCTCCATGTCTTTCTGTGGTAATAGCTGGTCACAAGATATTACATACGGATTTAAAAAAGGATCAGAGAAGGAGAAGGTGGACATTCATTTTTCCATGGGAGGATAGACATGGTTGCCAGTGACACCTCTGAGGACAGGAATAATGCAAAATTTCTTCCTTTTGTCTATTTGGTGCTTGGTGATGTTTACTTGAAAGTGGGACATTAGTTGGCAAGATTTATTTATTTATTTATTTTTCATTTTAGCTGGTTTTAGTGGTAGCTAAGGAAGATGACAGGGGCACATTACCTACTGTGATATAATCTGCATCCGTGATAATTAATTGATGAAAAGAATAAATTTACTCAGCAGGTAAGACAGTGACAATAGCTTTGTATTTTATAAGCAGTGTTTCTTTGGAAGATGCTGTTCCAGTATTTATAATTTATAAGATCTTTATATTTATATAGAGATATAGGGAACATCTGGTAAAACAGGTTTAATAGATTCATCAGTGGCTTATGGAAAAGATGAACACTGTTGAACAGCTGCCTCTTAAAACACAAACAAACAGTTAACAATTTACAGCATAAGCTGGTCTTCAGGGTTATGATGGAAGCCTCAGAGTGGGTTTAGAACAAGTTGTTAAGAACTAGACTAGTTCTAAAACTGGTTTGCTCTGTGCTGTTATCAGCCTCTCGATCAGGCTACTGACTCTATCAGTCGCAAGCTGACTATCTTTAGATTTGCTGGAATTATGTTTTCCTCCCCACCCATCCCTGCCCAGACTTACAGTGACTATTCTGTCTGTGTGCAGGGCATGGGGGAAGAGACCATTGGAGGCATGGATCCTTGTCTGTTCCCAATTCACCTTAGCATACAACCCCAGAAATAGGTGGTCCTCGCCTAGGAGCACAAGCTTATTGATTATGGCATCTCAATTTCTCTGTTGCATTCATGGCAAAACTGCAGGAATGGAGGAAGAAGAAAGTCAAGGGATCTTTATGTTGCACTTCCTCCAGCAGCATCCTTGACCTACTTTGGGCAGCATTGAAGCTCTGTTTTGCAAACAGAAGTTGCTAATGGCAGTGACCTACAGAACACAACAGGTCAAACATTCCTTCCCTGTTGCCAGCACGCCCCTCACAACAGGGGCTGTGGAAGGGGAGTTTTTCAGCTCTGCAATAAACAGAGGGGCACATAATTTCATCCACCATACAAATAAATTAGGAGGTTGCAAGGGGCTGTTTCCTACTGCTCCTTCTTTCTGAGATACCGAGCTATGTAAAAGATCTATCCATGTTTCTCTCTAGACATTTAAATACCTCCCTCTCCCAAACCTGTACAAAAACTTACAAAGATGTTTCAGACCAGCATTTAAATCAGCACTTATCAAACAAATTTTGTACACAATTTCCAACGTGAAACTGTAGCCTCATTGTTTAAGAAAGTACCCACAATGCTCAGAGAAAATATTCAGAGCCTGTCAGACAGTGTATTTCAAAGAAAACAAAACCATTTACGTTCTGTCATTTACCTCCAGTTCCTTGCAGCAGCAGTGGGAATACTGTTGCTCAGGAAGAGCAAGGACAGAAACTGTGGGGGACGGTTAGATTTATGATCTGTTTCAGTCCCTTGTTCAGAGATGCAGTCCTGTCACTTCCCTCCGACTAGATAATTCTTATGAAATCATATTCTCATTAAACCATGTATTTCTTCAAAATGTAAAATACCTACTTTTCTTATGGTACTATATGATAAACATATTTTAACTGATTTTAGGAAGTTTGTTATTGATAAAAAACTAGAAACTATTCACTGATGATGAATTCCCTATTGCATAGAACCTACTGTACAGAAGAGCTGAGCGACTGGGTGAAAGCTGAGTCTTAACAGTCTTCTCAACTTCTAATGAGAATGAAATTGACTTTAAATATGGAGATTTATGTAAATATAAATAACACATAATATTATGTAAACATAATAAATAAAGGTGTGATTAAGAAGCAAAAGATGGTGAACAGTCTATCCTTTCATTAAATTGACTATATTAGAAATGAGAGATGAAGCATGGCTGTAGGTGCCGAGACAGGTATTGCTTCCAGCAGCTAAGTGATATTGATTTTAAATTAAAAAAATGAGGGAGCTGGTGGCATCAGGACATGTGAGATAGCCACAAGACAGACCAGTAGTTCTGCAGAGTGAATGACTGGACACTTGGGTATAATCCTTCTTTCCAGTTCTTTTTTTCTGCTGTGCATGTCTGGCAGCAGCATGGGTGCTTGCCAGATCCTGTGTAAACTACCACCTCACTAAAGCAGCAGCAGACAAACCCATGAAGAACTGGAAAGCAGCTTTTCAGGCAGGGTAAGTGCCAGGACTTGCTCACCTGCCTGTGGAATCACACCCTGAGGCAGAAGTCAGAGCAGGTTGATGTAGATGATACTGTAGCTTAATGAAAGGAAAGCCAAATGTGCATTTGCTAGGACTTGGGCTACGACTTTGAGTTTGAGATAAAGTGATAGACAAGCTCAGAGGGAATAAAGAAAGAAGAGTCAATGTGACTTGTCTGAAATCTTCACTGAAAAGGAAACCACAGCAGAATTCACTCAGTGCAGAAAGAAGGTTCACAGAAGAACAGTTTTAGATTGGGTGGGTGGGTGAGAGGGAGAAGGGGATTAAAATGAAACCAGACTCTCTGAACAGAGGAAAAGAAATTGCCCACAGCTGTGTCAGTAATACATCTTCTCAGGCCAGGGTGAGGTGCAAATGCTGTTTGGTGGGGTTTGGTGAAACTGCTGAGGACAGCTGTCCTGATCGATCAGTCCACAGGAGACTGTGCATGACAACAGTTGGCTGGGCAGCCACTAACTTACAAAACATTTACCCAAAACAGGACCCGTGTCTTAATATGCCATTCTTCCCATTGCAATTTGCTTTTGTTTCCCTTTTCCTTGCGTTCTTAGCCCTAGAGATCTGGTTTTTAAAAATGGTGAAAACACCT
Organism: Cnemophilus loriae; assembly: GCA_013397755.1. NCBI lineage: Eukaryota > Metazoa > Chordata > Aves > Passeriformes > Corvidae > Cnemophilus > Cnemophilus loriae. The sequence continues at coordinate 105,722 of VZTF01001315.1, forward strand.
CTGGTTAACATACTGCCAGCCCTATTGTTTCCCAGTATTTTTACAACCCAGGTTAGAAGAGTGTAGACACATCGGGAAAAGTATCTTTAGTAAGTCATTCAGAAAAACGAGATGAAAACTGATAGGTTTGGAAATATATGGGGGAGGTGGAAGGAGTGAAATAGGGAAAGAATTCTAACTGTGGAAAAACTTCATCCTCAGTAGAGATCTAATGCATTGTACCCAGCGATAAGCATTGTAGCACCAGAGCAGACTGGCCTCGGGCACCAGAGAGGAGGGGACTATGATCTCTTACACTTCAGCAGTGTCATGTTCACCATACATAGTAATACCTTCAATATCATGAAGAAGAAAAAAGATAAAATAGCTGTGTATATTCAGACAGCGTTCTGGGTTTTTTTTTCTGTCTTTGTCTTTCCTATGTAGATTTTATTTTGTAAATTGACTTTATCTGAGTAGACTTCCTGCTTATTGTTTCAGAGGGTCAGGCAAAATACGTTCTGTCTGAAGCCCTTTTTTTCCTTATTTTTTTTCTCCTTCCTTAGGCTGACTGTAAGTTGTGAATGGAAAAATGAATGAACTTACCTATTCCTTGGTACTGCTGTTAATGAAGACTGATCAGCTGTCTTGAGTGACTTCTCAGAAATGCTGACAAAAACTGAATTTTCCAGGCACGAGGATGAGATCAAAATGGCTCATACGGGATCAGCAAAATTCAATTTGCCATCACTAGAGATGGGTGGAAGGATGCTGGTGAGATCAGAGAGGCTTTTTGGGCAAAGGAAGCACAAACGGCCAGGGAGAAATTGTGAGCATTTCAGAGAGTGGAAGTGGAAGGAGCAGACTGGGGAGAGTCCGTGGTGCTGAGGAAGCGGGCCAGGAGGACACTGCCTGTTGCTGGTGCCATCAGGTGAGAAGAATTTGGGCTATGGAGAGAGCTGACCTAACCACACCTTCTCCATCTGCAGAGAACCCTCCTCACTGCCACGTTAGCGGGGAGGACGTGGGAAAGGCCTTAGCGATCATCCTCAGGGCTGGGCTTGCTTCCTTCACGGTTATGCAGGGCCAGGGGCAGAGGCCGGGCGGCGCCGCACGTCTGAGCCCCGCGGCCCGGAGACCCGCAGCCCGCCCCGGGGGCAGATCGGACCGGGGGGAACCACCGTCCTCCCGCCGGATCGCTGCGGGGGCCGCTCGGCGGGCCGCCTGCCCCTTGGCGGCTCCCG